>PVKA01005987.1:0-86639 GCA_004027165.1 Ctenomys sociabilis | reverse complement strand
AGAGAGAGAGAGAGAGAGAGAGAGAGAGAAAGAGAGCAAAGGAGAGAGAGAGGCAGGCAGACAGAGACAGAGACAGAGAGAGACAGATTGAGAAAGAGGAACAGTTTAAAGAACAGACAAGAAGGCAAAGAATATCAGGATACCCATATTTCTAAAGAATGAGGCTCAGACAGGACATGATTTCCATTTTCCAAATGGCATGTTGGATAAAATAGTTTCAAAGGTTAACCAAATTTAAGACAGTCTGCCTTTTTAAACCTTCTTTTTAGAGATTTAGTAAGCAAATTAAGTAATTAAAAGCTCTAAGAAGTCTTTCAGTGAAGCATCCTGTCAAAATTGATTTGATCCAGAATTTTCTAACTTGCTTCTATCCAAATAGAAGAGCATTTTTCTTAGGTAAACCCTATCTACCTCCTGCACACTTGGGGGGGAATGTTGAATCCTTTATGCAGTTTAGAAGGTAATTTTCCTCAGTGGTTTCTGAGAGCAGGAGCCAAGGTGCGGGAGTCGAAGCCTTCTATGAGTGGCTGAGGAGGTCAGCTCTGCTCTGGTGGCTGTTTTTCCTCCTTCATCATAACTCATCAGTGGGGTAAAACACAGCATTGAAACACAACTATTCTTGTTGAACAGGCTAATTCACACCCTCTAACTCATTTCCCTAATGCTTCAGAAATCTCTGCAGGCCAAGGGGAGCTGTGCTTACAAAGCGGACGAAGGCCCCTTCTCCACATCTTGTGTGATGCCCGGTTCAAGCGTTGTTGTGTTACGCAGGATACCTGCTGCCTGTTTGGCAGCCCAGGCTCCTTAGACAACCAGCCCAGCTGGTCCTTGCTCCTGCACATGAGCCATTTCAGGGTGGCGTGATGATGACTTTGATTCTGCCCCAAACTGTCTTCTCTTCTATCCACAACCTCTTGGCTATCATTTGGCTAAAGGTGGTGATTGAGTTAGCAAAGCTGCTGAAAGCAGAAATGGAACACATATGAAAGGGCCTCAGATTTTCCAGTAGCAGATTGGATTGTTCTCTCTGGAGCAAAAGCGTGAGCCACACTTCAGTGGCACCTGGTGATTATGATATTAGCGAGGGCACTGTTCTCCACTACCTGTCACTCACTTTCATCGCATTGATGTCTGAGCCATGGAGCTTCAAGAGGTTGGGAGAATTCGCAGCCCTGTAATTGTGAGACTGCTTCCAAAATGGTCACAACTGCTTAAATGAATGTTAATCAAAGCAATTTTAGATAATGTTGGTTCTATCCAGAATGAGAGATAGCAGTCAGGGACCAAGGACAGTAGCCCTGAGTCCTCCTGAATCAGAGTAGGGTTTGAAAATATGTGGTGGAAAAGAAAACTCAGAAGTGGAAGATACTATTTTTTAAATCCTGAATGATATTTTCTACGACTGTCCTTTTACTTGAGTAACCACGTTAGAGGATCAGTTGAAAGATGAGTCCACATAAGCAGATATTTCTCTCCCCTTTCCCCTCCAAAAAGCTCACCTTTGTAGCAGTGATCCACAGATCCTGCTTCAGTTGAAGAAGCACTGTTTGCCTTCTCCATGCCTGCCTGAGACTAGCGATTCAGTTACTTCCCTTTGGCTAGTCAATAGCAGAGGAAGGACTCAAACTGAAGTCTTTTGGTCCAAAATGCAGAGTTCTAAGCACACACAATAACTCTTATTGTAGTAGGTGTGAGCTTCTGAGTTACCTAGACCTTTGTCAACAATCAGAGCATTACTCTTCTACTTCCCCAAATCTTCCCTAATTTCCAGTCTTCATTGTAAACTCCCTGTTACAAATAAAGAAATAAATGAAATAAACATAAAGTGCTGAGCCCTATCAGATTTCAGTGACTTTAGTAATACATTTAAGAGTCACCATCATGGTTCCTTTTTGGCTGAAACCTATGTATAGGTGAAGACGTGCCTTATACATAAATATAATCTTATTCAGTATATCACTTAAGTTCCATTATAATTTGTAAACAGCTATGGAGCATCTTTAGGGTCTCTCATTTTTTAGAGCTTTGCTAATCAGCTAAAATCAAGTGCTTGGTAAATTGCTAGAAGCTGTCATTATGCAACCTGTCCTGGTCATCCTTCTGGGCACAGCAGATTTCTTTGTGGTCTTGCATTTTGTGCACAGCCTGCAAACTCCAGGCAGAACACGCTGGCAGCAACCTCCTCTTCCAAGCCTCATTTTCTCTCCTTCCCAAGGTGTGAGCTCCCCAAAGTGTGATTAATCCATCTATTGATCGCCTCCTGCCATAGCAAGGGTGAGATATGGCTAGCAATTGGTGCCAGGCTGCCTGTGTGACCAGACTGCTAAGCTGAGGTAAGAACAGACAAATGCTAGCCTGAGCTTTCCAACCCTGCACACAGAGAAGGGGCACAATAGCTGCGCTTCCCACTCGCCTTATGAAAGAATCCCTCTTGTCAGAATGCAGCTGATTCTTTTTCAAATGAATTATAATGTATACTCCCTCCTATTACAATTGGTTTCACAAAGGTCTAATAAAAGTTTATGGATAAAGGGAATGAAGAAGATGGGGGAAAATCAACAAGACAGAAATCCTAGAAATGGAGCCAAAAAAGAATGTGTTGCTTTGATTAAAGCAACCCAGGCAACTATAATGGATGGTCAGAAGCTTGCCAGCAGAGGGATTAGACAAATAAGGAGGCATTTACCTAATATTCAGAGGCACAGTTGGGAGGAGAGGTAAGGTGAAGATAACTGAGAAGGTAGGGAAAGGCTCCAGAGACACAAACTTGTTCCCGCAAACGAACAGGGTAAAATGAGAAATGCATACATTAAACTTGTTGCCCAGGTCAGGGTTGACCAGTAAACTGAGAAGAGAAAATGTAGCCAGCTAAGACTTGGGAAAGCATTCTTTTCTTTCTCCTCTCTTTCCCAGAAGAAAGCCAAGCATGTTTATGCTCGGTGGCAGGGGCCATGTTTTCTTTCAGTCTGCCCCTGATGTGTAGAAGGGCCTCATATCCCTACAGTCCGAGCACACTTCATTTCAGGAGCCCCTGGTGTGGAAGAAGTTACACTAGAATATGTGGCCCCGGCCTTTTCCTGTGGAACTGATTTTTGATGCACCCAGCCCAAAAACAAACATGCTAAAAATTGCCATGTTCTAAACCCAGGAAGGGTGGCAGTGTAGTTTTAATCCACTGGACCTCCCATAGAGTAGCTCATGTCTCTGACTCATGGTGATTTTCTGGCTTGGCTTGTCTGTTCTAAATGCATACAAAGCCCTCAGGCACAGGGATGGACATCTGGAAGAGACAGACAGAAATTTTAGCATAGGAAGAAATAGACAATTATGAATTCAGGTCCAAAATTATGAGTTTTCACTAGGGATGAGGCTGGAGCCAAATCCAGGTACTGAATCCAGTCTTGAGTCTTTCTTAGGTTTCTAGTAATTCTTTCTAACAAAAGCATGTATTTGCCTTTGTACATGAGCCATACAGAGGCAAGAGATTGGGTATAATTATTCTAGAATGAATGACCATCATCACATAAATCTGGAGGAGTGAGAGACTAGGTCATATTCCAGTAACTTCAGACTATCAAACATGGATCAATCTTAGCATATGAGGGAGACAGTCACAAGCTGTGAGGATGGAGGGTCAAATCAGAGACCTCTGCAGGAAACATTAAAAAGTTGAAGTCTAATTCAGAGGGCAATCGTATTGAGACAAGAGAACTGAGCTAGAGCAGTGATGTGACCAGTGGTCAGGATGTAGCGAATGGCTCATCAAAGGAGCAACAGGGAAGCAGAAAGACCAATTAGGAGAGGGCTGCCCAAGCAGGTGGTCTATTCTCAGGTGGTGGCAATAAGGATGGAGTGAAAACAAGGGAAAAATAAAAGTCACTCCCAGGGAGGAACCCCACCCACTGAGAATTTAAATAAAGAATATATATCTCATTATAAATAGGTTTGAATAAGAACCCAACACTTCATAGATGCCGATAAATGAATAAGAAATGCTGTTAGCACTTTATCTTTCCTTCAGATTGTGAGAGTTCAGCAACTTTGAGACACCAGGTAACAACGGATAAGCTAGATTCATCTTCTGCTTGGAGAATAGTCTGAGAGTATAGAAAGAAAAACTCCATAAAATCCATGAGAAATACAGAGCCATGAGCCACACACAAAGAACTGGTCATGCCTGACTATCGCAAGTGAAACAACTTCAGTGTTGAATCGCCAGCTGATAAAGGCAAAGTTGCATGTACTTGGTGATGAACAAACCATTTTCCACAAAGCCAATGTTTCAATATTTTGCTTGGCATCAAAATCAAATTGGACTGGCAAAGAATGTGGTTTGGAAATAGGCTGAGAATTAATAAATGAAATGGGCCATGAGAAATGCCAGTGTTTCCAATATAGAGCATAGTCTCTGATAGAAATATTATTTCTTAGTGTCTTTATTAATAAATTGAAAAGAAGGATTTACTTATTGATGCGAATTACAGATGCTTCTAAATAAGGCAACATTGTCAACGCCCGGCTGATCACAACGTCCCCGAAGAGGTTAGAAATGAGGGGCAGGAAATGATAAAACAAGGTTAAATTTGGCTAGATGGAAACTACATCTGGGGAAAAATAATTCAAAAAACAGATATTCATTGGACCAAGGAAATCTGGACCACACTGGTGCCAAAGAAGACCCAGGTGCAATACTGGATGGCAAATTATGTAGGAGTTTGAAATATGCTGGGACAGCCCAAAGCCCATTCAATCCTGGCCTACCTCCTCTGAGAAAGAAATATCACCTATCAAAGGAAAAGACACGATCTGCCTCAGCTTTCCCTGAGTGCAGGCCATTCGCAAAAGAAATTCAATCCTGTTATTGCTTTGGGCTTAGTTATTGGGAACAAAATGAACATCACCTTCCAGAATTATAAGGCTTCTACTATTATTTCATGTCCATGGCCAATGCTTTTGGAAAGAAATATAGCCTCAGCAATTTGCATATGGAAGCATAGGATGTGTCATTATTACTCTTTCATTATCCTCTCATTATTGTCTCATTATAATGGCCTTCCAGGTAAGAGGCTCGCTGGTCATATGGACTCTCTGTTTTACATATTAAGCAGCTGGAACATGGTTACCAAGGGCGTTCACAAATGCTAGTCATTGGCTTCTCTGTTTGCTCCTTTGTTCTTTACAAGGACATCCTCCTCTTAAATGAGTTAAGCTTTTCAAAAGCTTTAAAAGGAATTGAAAAATACACATCAGACCTGCTATCACAGGACTAAGAAGCATTATTGCATGACTCAGTAGACAAGAGAGAGTAGTTTAGGCTCCAATATTTAAAATTGATGCACAAATGTCATCAAATAATCTGCATGGGAAAAACTATAACTTTGTAGATTACCCCCTTAGTTTACAATTCATTATTAATAATAGTTGGAATTATAAAAGGAAATATGAGTGGGGAATGCTTATAATTTCAGTGCTAAAGATTTCTTAAGATCCATATTCTATCTACTTAGAACCCTTGACAGAAAAGAAGGCAGGAAGTGGAAGTAAACATTGTTATTGCAAAGAAAATTATTTCATTAGTTCTTCAATTTGCTTTCATGACTTATTAATCACACTCAGAATGTGTAAAGACCTCTAGAAAAAAATTGCATGATTTCATCCAACTGTAATGAGTCAGTGTTAAACAACCCCACAGGCCTGGACAGAGCCCAGGGCCATTACCTGTGTGTGTGCTCAGAAGCTCTGCCTAAAAATAAAATTGCATTTTCACCTTGCCTAGGCCCAAACACTTTGGTTTGCTGGGGCTTTGTTTGCAAGCAGAGTCCTTTCAGTCATACCATCTGAGTGACATCTCATTACTGTAATTTAAGTAAGAGACAGTTTGTGATTTGGGTTTTAGTGAGGGAGAGTAAATTTTATAGCGTATATAATTTGGACTATGTCTGTGTTTCAGCCCATATGTGGAAATCTGCCCGGGTGCTTATTATTATGCTTATCTGCAAATGACCAGATGGCCTTCCCCAAATGTAGAGAACCATTTAGTGCCATTTTAAACCATTAAAGCTATTAACTCTGGCTTGAGATAATCCTGTGCCCAAAGGGAACTAGTTTTGCTATCCCTCAAAGTCATCAAATGTAATTAAATGCCATATTGAAGAGTAGGCACTAATGGATTAAGGAGACAGGGTTGTCAACCAGTTATGGGTCAACTAATCAAAGAGACATCTCATCAGTGAAAAACATGTATTGGATGAGGCACTGGCTAAGCTGCTGTAACAAAAAATACCAAAACTATGACTCAGACAAAAGAGATAGTTCATGTCCTTTTCAGACAAAAACTGAACCAACAAAATGCAAAAATGTCACAGGTTGGTGGGAGCCTAATATGGGCTGCTCTGATACTTCAGATTAACTGGAGATCATGTTTGATCCACCTTGTTGCTCAGGTATTCATTATGTTCCTTTCCTCATTCACATGGTTGAATGAACATCTGTGTTCTGGATAGCTAGAAGGAAAAGTGAGAAAAAGTGGAGGGAAAGAAAATTTACCTTAAGGAATTGGGGACAGAGCAGTCTGCATCACTTTTGTTGACAATCCCACTGCCAAGAACTTAGTTATTTGATCACCACTAATTGCAGAGGAAGCCGGGAAACATGGTCTCTCAGTAGAGGGTCAAGTGTTCTGCTATAACTTAGCACAGTGGGAAGTTCTAATTCTGAAAGGAAAAATGAGAGAACGGATACTGAAGCAGTAGTTTCTGCCACGGGTTTCAGAGGATATAAACCAGAGAAAAGAATTGTGCAGCTCCCATTGTAAGAGGTAAGGAGCTTTGAGGAAGCCCAGAGCTAAAAAAAATATATGAATCTGGTCAGCTCCACCAGAAGATGGGGAATTCACTATATCTCAGAAACTAAAAAATTCCCTGTATATTCATTGAGCCACTTCTTGCAGCAACTCCTGAAGTAATGTCAGTAGAGGTGAGGTATTCCAAAAAGAAAGTGCCCAAAGAGAAATAGATATAAGGAAATTACTAAGGGAAATATCTTTGAGAGAAAAATGGGAGTAGGGGTATTGGGGAGAACAGATCAGATCCTGAGTGAAGAAGGAAAGGAAGGGTTAAAGCTAAGCATTTCAGGTTTCAGTGAAGTTCAAAGGAACTTTTAGAAAGAACGACAAGAAATTAGTTTCCCTGTCAAATTTGCCAAAGGAGAGCCACATTTTGTTTATCTTACACTAGACCTTAGTCACTCACATCTTGCAAATCCAAATTTTTGTCTAGGAGGAGTCCATCAGAGTGCAGCAGATGGAGCTAGTCCTCCCTTTTGTCCTCCTTCCTTCCTTTCTTCCCCCTCTTCTCTTCCATAACAAAAGATTAAGATATATGTCCAAATTTCAAAGCTGGTAAATCGCAGAGAAGAAATTGAACACAGAGCCTTTGTTTAATCAGTACATATCCTGCCTGCTAAGCTTGTTGCAACTATCCAACACATTTTTTTAAAGGTTCAGATAAAAATGGCCAGAAAAACTCAAGTGTCTATGATGTTGCTGAACTAAGAGCTTGAAGGTGAGAAAATACCTCACTCTGGCCTTAGGGAGAGCCACTGCCAGGGGAGAACCAAAGTCAGGACCTGATGTGAAGGCGTTAAGTTTTCACAGAGCATCTTTTCTGTACAGGATCCTTATAGCTCCTGTCTGAAGCCATTTTGAGAGTCAAAACCAGAATCACAAGGCCAAACCCACGTCTTGGATCAATCTCTCTGCCTTCTAGGCTTCTTTTGTATCCTGAGCTTCTTCAAAAATGCTAGGTTCTCTAACTCAAATGAGGCAGGCTGGGCAAAACCCATCTCTTCCTCTGTGTGAACTGGGTAAAGGTTCCTATCACAGGTAGATACAGAAGCTCAAGAGCAAATGATTTCACAAGCCGAGTGCAGGTGACATTAAACTTCCACCCATCTGAATTATGTAAAGCACAACCACACATGTTTGTCCTACTTCAATCTGTCACACCCATCTGGCTTAGAAGTCTATAGAAACCCTTAGATTCTTGAGATGGATATGAAGAAGGTGTCATTTCTTGGAAACTTTCAAGGCCAGAGTGCTAATGTTGTCCCAGGTACCCAGGCTATAAGCATCGCTTCCCACCTCACACCTCCCCATTCTGTGCTCTACTTGATACTTTCCTTTCTGCTTTGTAGCAGTCTAAGCTTTCCCAGGCTTGTCACTTGAGCTCTGCAGTCCTGGATGAATCGTCATCTCCTGGTTGGCTAATGACTAAACCCTTATGTTAACCCATATAAAGACTAGGTGCACTCCGAGATCTGAAGTGACTGAATCTCAGGCTATGTGAATTAGGGAAAGTGGACAGTATGGCTGTAGAGGCAGAGGAAAGGACAAGATCCTGTGGAGATCTGATAAGGAATTTGGGCCTTGTCCCGGAAGATGTTTGACTGCCAAGGAAAGGCTTAAAAGAAGGTTTCAGCTTCTGACTTTTGGGGCTGACTTCTTTGCTACTTATACTATTTATAGAAGTAATAAAAGTATTGTGCTGAAATAAGTATTAGGGAACTGAAAAATAGGAGCCAGTTTCAATCCTGAAGGAAGATTGCATGTTCTGAAAGAGCTCCATGTCTTACTGGTTCTGTACATTAATTAGCCAAAGTCCAGACAGCTCTGGATCTATTGTTAAAAAGTAATCTTCTATTCTCTTTGGTTTTGAATGGGTTAGTTAAGTCTTAATTTCAAGAGCCTTGCCCAAGAACACTTTAATTTGCAAGGTCTGCAATTGCTTCAGAGCAACTATCATATACTAATTCATATAATTCTTAAAGAAATATTATGAAGTCAGTAGCAGTTAATGCTCTCCACTTATACTTACCAGGAAAACACAGGCTATGTGGCATGTTGAAGGTCACCCACCTGGAAGCGCACAAGCAGAATTTGAAAACAGTACTGTTGGCTCCAATTAGGGCCTTTTCCCTGATAGAATATTGTCTCTAGTATTTGTTTTCATTCCACTTTGCTCCACTCTAGGGTTAAAAATACTTTTTTAAAAAGTCTTTAAAAATATTTGTAAAAAAACCAGACATGCTCTCTGTCAAGAGAACAAATCTTTCTTGACACTCAGATTGAGAAGGAATTTTCTCCTGCAGATCTTTTACTCTGAGGATGATTGATGTGGTTATTAATTCTGCAGCGGGGTTCCTGTCAACAGGACACAGGTGGGGGCAAAGGCCTATTCTCATGGAGTGGCAGTGGAGAACCTATAGTGTGAGAGCCCTCTCTGCCAGTACTCAAGCCCTGTCGCCCCATAAATTCCAGAGGCTTGTGACCTGCTTTTGGTGCACACACTTGTCATTAAGTGGGAAAAACAGCCATCAGAATATCTAGATAGTAAGATACTGTATGATAGCTTCTTAAGGCTGCCGTAACATATTCCTCTGCATTTTCTGGGTGCCTAACGATCAAAAAATAGAAAACAAAACAAAACCCACAAAAAAGTCGCATTCTCTTACTTTTATGGAAGGCAAATACATGAAATCAAGGCATCTGCTGCAGGTTGGTTTCTTTTGGAGTCCCTGAGAGAGTCTTCTCCTGGCCCCTGTCGGCTGCCCAGGCTGCTGACCCTCCCTCGTGTTCTCTGGCTTGTAGGTACTTAACTTCAGTCTTCACTTCCATCTCAGCATGATCTTCCACTCTGTGCTTTCATCCTTTCTCTTACAAAGATTCTAATGTTTGCATTTTGAGCCACCCCAATCAAGGGTGACATCTTCTCAAGAAGCCTTCCTTTGATCACGTCTGTGAAGACTCTTCAAATCAGGTCAGATTCTGAGCGTCTAGGTAGGCTTAGCTTGAGACATCAATTCAACTCATTACCTATAGAAACATACACAAATTTGCCATAATTGTGCTGATGCTGGAAGAAGTCACATAGTGTTTGATTCTTATTCTAAAAGAGATTGTATGACAGGTATACTATCTTAACTCTCAGATTCTTAGTTTTCTTTCTTTCTTCTGTCTTTCTTTCTTTCTTTCTTTCTTTCTTTCTTTCTTTCTTTCTTTCTTTCTTTCTTTCTTCTTTCTTTCTTTCTTCTCTCTTCTCTCTCTCTCTCTCTCTCTCTCTCTCTCTCTCTCTCTCTCTCTCTCTCTCTCTCTTCCTTTCTTTCCTTGGTACAGGGTCTTCCTATGCAGCAGCTGGGCTCATAATGATCCTCCTGTCTCAGCCTCCCCAGCACTAGGATTACAGCTGTGTGCCACCACTCCCGGCTTGGAACCCGGGTCCAACAAGGCACATGGTATGAGGGATTGAACCAGGTCCTTGCACTTGCGAGGCAGGTGCTTAGACTGATAAGCTATCTCCCCAGCCAGATTCTTAGTTTTCTGACAAAGGGAACATTTTATTAATGCTATAGGTAGGTTAAATAGTTCAGAAGTTTGTTTTTAAGGATTTTAAGACAAAACACACACAAGTTAGCATAGTTCTAACTCACTGAGAGTTCTCAGTACATAGTTATGATAAATTTTAAAGAGTTCTGTAGGACACATTATAAAATATTAACAATATTCTTGTAGTATAGGGCTTTTATTTTCTTTTAAATTTATATCTATATTTTATTTAAAAAATTAACCATATAAAATTACTTTTATAAATCAAGAAAAGAAGCAATAGAGCCATTTTATCTAGGAAAAAACTTCAATATTTATTAGATTTTTCCATTCCCTTATTCTTACACACATATACGAATATTCCTGACATCTAGATCAAATTAATCATGTAACTAATTTTTAAAACACTTCTCATTTATCCTCCTTAGCTCCTTCTCTTTGTCTCTGTCTCTGTCTTGGTCTCTGTCTCTCTTTCTCTGTCTCTCTGTTTATCTCTCTCTCTCTCTCTCTCTCTCTCTCTCTCTCTCTCTCTCTCTCTCTCTCTCTCTCTCCTTATTTTTCTGTTCACATTTTTCCACACACAAATCTGTGTTGGGTCTCTGATATTTTCCAGTGCCAAAACCACACTGTGCTGAGAAATGCTTAAGACTAACAGCACTTCTGAAAGGCTTCACATACCCAGCAAGTCTCAGAAGATGGCTCCCACTGTGGGAATACCTGCTGTCTCCTGGGGGAGAGGGTGTGGAGTGGTGAAGATGGGGTTCTGTAGAATAAAAGTTGGAGGAAGAAAGATGAAGGCAGAATACAGTGAAGACCATGAGGTTAGGCAGACTTGAAATTGTTGGGTGCATTTGTGTCATTTTTGTGCCTTTTTAGGGTTAGTTTTCTTCTAAGAAAGGATATATCTTATCAGACAGAAAAATGGTATTTTTCAATATTTGGGGGAAAGAGAGGGATGTAGCATAGTGTGTGAAGCCCTGAGTTCAATTACTAGTACTGAGAAAAATGGTAAAAGTAGTATGTGGTAAAAGAAGAAACTGGCAAATACAAGCCAATTGGGAACAGCTGCAGATTAAACACATGTACACACAGACAAATATACATGCTTATGCTCAGACCCATGTACACACACTTGCCACTGACAGAACACATGGCATGTATGTGAAAGGAGGAAGTCATAGCTGTACTTGGGAATCAAATTTGAAAAACATCTTTTGGGCAGATGCAACTCCTGCTTGGGTAATAGAATATTCTTTTATACAAGTGAGAAAAGGACTCTCCTTGCACTCTAAACATTCTCTTTCCAGGGCTCCCAGAGAAATGAGCCCTGAAACAAGGACACCTGTGTAGCTGTGGCATTTTGTTGTGCAATGCAGGACACACACCAAATGATACATGTAATATCAGTGGAAAGTATAACGAGACATTAAAAGTAATGGATCTGTCACTACATTTCAGAGCAGAAACACTGCCCAACACTGCCCTTCTGTGGCTTCCCTGGCCCTCATCTGAGCCTTTCTCTCAGAAAAGGGAGCTATTGTTTTGGATTCTGTGTTTGTTTTTGCTCTAATGTAGATATCACATCTTCTATGACAAGCTTTTAAAGCTCATACCCTAGTTTTTGTTTTTAATGTATTTATTACAGGGTCTACAAGGTCTCACTACACAGATCAGAGTCGTAGTGCTCCTTCTTGTTTTTCAGTCTCCCAAGCACTGTGATTACAGGCACACATCACCACACCAAGTCTCAATCACCCTCTCATCATGCCCTGGGGGCAGGGCTGGCACAGCAGGCCAGGGATCAAACCCTGGGCCCTGCCTCTGCCTAAGCAGGTGCTTCAATCCACTGAGCTATCTGGCTGGCCCCTTCTAGTTTTTAATTTAACAAACATCTTTTATGTCACAATTTCTTTATTCCACAGTGTTGTATAAAAGTATTCCACAATTTGTTTGGACTATAATTTAACTAATTCTGTTATGCTAAATTAGTTAAAATACTAATTATGCTAAATTTATATAATTTAACTGATTTTAAAAGAGTTCTATGTCCGATGTTGCAATAAAACTCTTCATGATAGTCTTTAATGTCAATGTTAGTAAAATTGGGCATCTAAAGATAAATCTCTAGATGTAGAATTCATACATCAATGGTAACACTTTTGATGTGTATGGATACTGGTGATATTGTTAAGATAATTAAGCAGCTGCCTAACAGAGAAGTGATCATTAAAAAGGAAGTTCACTCAGAGTTAACAGAAATATAAATATTTCTGGATTTGCTACCCTATGAGAACTCTACTGTGTAGCAAATCCCACAGGCCTGTGCTCTCTGCTGTGACTTAAAGACCTTTACCATTATGATGGGAGCAATGGCATTGATCTTGGGGAGAGAATTCAGAAGCAAAAATATAAGAGCAAGAAGAATTATAAAATCAATCTCTGGAAACTTCAGTCTCAGATCCAGGTGAGCCACAGGACAGAGCAAAAGCATCTCTGTGTTGTAGCTGTTATGAAGTCTTGCCCAGAAAAAGGTCTTCTAGGGATATAAAATGTGCATATCACAGATTAGAGAGGTGGAGTCCAAATAGCCTATGACACCCTACTGCCACCCACAGGGGCCCTTGCCTCACTGAGCAGAGGCAGAGACCTACAAAGGGTGAGAGCTGCTGTGCACTTTAGGATTCAAAGGCTGATGACGCCTTCTCAAGGCCGGGGGAACAGAATGAGCAAAGTACACGAAAGACTGCTACTCCTTGGAGGACAGTGTACTCAGTTTGATTAGTTTGCCCTTGACAGACAGAAACAAGTGGAAATATTATTTATATGTGAGTGTATTTACTGCTTTAAAAATAATTTTTCCTTTTTATTAGTATACGTTTGCAGCATATACTATGTATATAGTTATAGCAGCACAGTTCATAATAGCTAAATCTTGGAAGTGGCCTGTACATCCATAAATAGATGAATGAATAAAGACAATGTGATGTTTATACACAGAAGAGTACTACTATGCTACAAAGAAGGAAAAAATTGAGACATTTATAGAAAAATGAATGTCGCTTAACTCCACAATATTAAGTGACATAAATCAGATATGCAAGCTTAAATGTTGTATAGTTTCCCTTATATGAGAAGCCCAAAATGTAAATAAGTTAAAGAACAAAATTAAAGATAGACTATATGAAACACCAGAGAGCTAGGTCTTTTACAAAACAAGTTTGAAAGGATCTTTTTTCTTTCAGAGAGACTGTTTTTCTAATTGATTAAATTATTTGAATACTATGCCTAAAACCTTTGTAACTGAAATGAGCATGCCTTCATTTCTATCTTGTCTGGAGATCAGAAATCAAATTTGTGCGTTAAGTAGATTGTCAATAATGCATTTCAAAAGGTCATAATGTCTGGACTTAAACAAAATTATGTTTATGTAAGGAAATGTTTTCTATTGTTCAAAACTGTACCAGTAGTTTCTTTCTGCATCATTTCTGTAGCATTTGCCTGTTTTGCTGTGTGATAAAATGTGTGTCTGCTCAAAGCAACTAAACAATGGTAGCAGTTACCACTGATTGAGCATTTTGCGTATCTAATGCTGAATAAAACAACTCAGTTCTTCTAACAACCCTCTCAGGAAGCAGCTGATGTTTAACAGAGGGCAGGCTGAAGTGAGGAGAGGTCACAGGATGGGCAGAAGTCACACCAGAGGCAGTGACTCAGTTGTGCCCTGCCTATGATTCTTGTAAAACCCATCCCAAGGGCCATAGGAGGTGGCGGCCCAGAACAAGGTAGAGCGAGGGTAGACTAGGCTTTGACATTGCAGGGCCATAGGAACGTGGGGCAATGAGGAGGACCTGTGTTAGTTCCTGAAGGCAAGGACCATATTTAGCTGCTACCCTTACATCTTACTCTAGATGGCTGAGTGTCCCTTTGTGCTGATTTATTAAGAGTTCTTTTTTCCTTTCTTTTAACCACACTTTTAACACTATCACATCATAATAGCTGTAAAAATCATAGTTTCATAATTTTTAAATAATACCTTTAAATTATTTTGAGAAAATAACAACTGTTGTTAGAGAACATACTCAAAAGGCAATTTCTCACTTCACATGGCCCTTCAGCTTTGATTTATAACAGTAAGGCAGATTAAAAGTAAGACCAAGCACCTTTACCTTTGAGCTCCAGATCAGAATATTAGAGTATATATGCCTGAAAATTTTTCACAGTACAGCTCACCACACATTAAATTTATTAACCTTTTTGATCAGCCAAATAGTTCAGTGGATTAAAGTTCCTGGTTAGGTAGACACAGGGACCAGGAATTTGATCCCCAGGCCTGCTGAGATGTGATTGAGACTGGGCATGGTGGGGTACATCTGTAATCCTAGCACTTGGGAGGCTATAAACAGGAGGATGATATGAGTCCAGCCTATGCAATGAGACCCTGCACATCCTGTATACTCTGTCTTAAATACAAAAAATAAATAAACTTTTAAAGTTCTGCCAAGGTAGCTTTTCTTGACATGTGTACAAACAATGTCTCCAAACATTGTCTCTTTTTTGTATTTTAGGGAAGGGCCTACTTGGTGTTCAGGGTCTCGCTACTAGATTCCTAACTGATCCACCTGTTTACAACCCTCCAAGATCTGGGATTGCAGGCATATGCTGACATGCCCAGTCTCAGTTGTGTCTCAGTGTACCCCTGGGGGGTGAAGAGGGGAGGCTGGGCTGGCACGGCAGGCCTCAGGGATGGAACCTCTGGCCCCTGTGCCTGCTTGCAGTCACTTTAATCTGCTGAGCTGTTTGGCCAGTCCTTTCTCTGTTTCTTCTTTTTTTTTTTTAAAGGTGGGATCTGGAGAGGCATGTGGTGCTGGGGAATCAAGCTGTGGTCCGCTGCGCCTGACTGAGTTTGCCCAAGCAGATGCTTTAGACAACTGAGCTATCCTGCTAGTCCCTACAATGTCTGACCACCTGCTATGTGCCAGGAATGGTGCCAGTGGTGGGAAGACAGATGTGGGTGAAGCACTGTATGTGATTGTAAGATGTGAGAATACCCACCCCAACAAACACAAAAGTCACCAAAGAGTGCACACGTGTGCACACACACACACATAAAATTATCAGAAAGCAGGATTATGAGCACTGGCAACTCATTAGAATCATATGGAAAGCTTTAAGAAAATACTATGAGAGGGGGCAGGGAAGGGGCGGGAAGAAAAAAAAAAAGAAAATACTATGATGGGATCTTTCTCCTTCTAAAGTTTTGATTAAATTGGGGTCTAGTCAATTCTACAAGCTCCCTAACTGAAACTAAACAAAACAGGCAAGATTCACAATCCTGGAACTGGGGTGTGTGCGGGATATCCAAGGAGTGGCTCTCAAAAGCTTCTCAGTAGTCTTCTTTGAGCTAGATTGGAAATAGTTGATAGAAGGTGGCACACATTCCAAGCTGAATTGAGGAAGGTGTAGCGGCAGACAGAGAAAAGCACCAATGCACAACAGGAAAGGTGACTTTTGTGGAGCATCCAAAGCAATGAGTGGGTCAGAGCCCAGGAGGAGGCCAGGCTAAGTGGGCGAAGGATGGTGCCAGGTTCAAGGGTCAGGCAGGAGCAGGCAACATGGCCTCTGCACTCTAGACTGGAGAAATAAGACTTTATTCTGTAAGTAAACTTGCTTAGTAAGAGTTTCAAACAAATGTCGATTGCAGCTGTGTGTGTGTGTGTGTGTGTGTGTGTGTCTGTCTGTCTGTCTGTCTGTCTGCCTGTCTATCTGCCTGTCTGTCTATCTGTCTATCTGGGGTGATGACTAGGAGGGAAGGTAAATCAATGAGTAAGTTCTTGCAATCCTCTTAGTAAACTTTTATTCAGAGATGAAAGAAATAATGCTTGTATTTTTGTTTGTTTCCTTAGAATTACTGACTAGTGACTACAAACTATTAAAACAAGGAGCATGTTTTAGAAAACCTACACATTGGGAAATGGAAGTAACTAAGACAAACACAGCTTGCACTCTTGTTGGCCACACTCCTAGGGGTAAGGTTAGAGGTGGTAGGTTTTCCAGACATTGTTGATGGAATAATTTCAATAAGGAAGCAGGTTGAAAACAAATGTAGATTTAAAAGGCATTTGGGTAAGTATAATGTGTCTTAGTTATTTTTCTTGTTGCTGCGACAAAAAAACCTACACTCAAAATCAAAGGAGGGCAATTGTATGGTAGCTCACAGCTTGTAGAGGTTTCCATTCGTAGTTGTCTAGCTCCAAGGTAGGGAGGGAGGCCTGGCAAAGGGACACCGCAGAGGAGAAATAGCCCATGGTGAGCAGAAGGCAGCAAAGTAGCAAAGAGACAGCAAGCGATGACAGTGGCCCTTTCTCTGTCTCTTACATTCTTTCCAGGCTACCTGCCCTTAGAGTAGGCAGCACTCATGCCCAGGGTGTGTCTTCACATTATCCACACCCAGAACTGCACCAGACAATCAGTGGATTTAGCAACTGTACTCCCTTAATGCCAGCGCCACACACTAGATCCAGCCGCCTCTGAAAAGCCCCACCCAGTGAGGCTTTGTGGGGACATCTTGACAGAAGCTGTAACAATGTGAGAATATTCTTGGTTGTCAGAAATATTTGGAACACTTTAAAAACACTTCTTACAATTGCTGTGAAGGAGGTCAATACCTGGTTAAAGATTATTGCCCATTCATAAGCAGTATTCCTTGTTGGAGACATCCTAGGACAGAGTTTCTTTCTTTCTTTCTTTCTTCTTTCTTTCTTTCTTTCTTTCTTTCTTTCTTTCTTTCTTTCTTTCTTTCTTTCAATTTCATGTATTTGGTACAGGATCTCACTGTGCAGGATGGACTCATAATAATCCTGCTGTCTCAGCCTCTCCAATGCTGGGATTATAGGTATGTGCCACCATGTCTGGTCTTGGTGTTTGGCTCTGCATATGCCCAGGGCAGTGTGTGTGGTACCAGGAATTGAACTCAGCTCCTTGCACTTGCCTAGGCAGTTGCTTAGATTACCAAGCTATCTCTGAGGCCCAGGATTTCCTTTTTAAAAGTTTAGCTTTATTTTTAATTAAGCTTTTACAAATTCAGAGAAAGTTGTGTATATTTATCATGAATAATATACTGTTTTGAAATGTATATACATTGTAGAATGACTAAGTTTAACTAACTAACATGCCTTTCCTCACATATTTCAACCATATGAATGCAAAAATGTTATTTCCTTGATGATTTTCAGGATTGTTATTAGCTATCCTCCCCACACTGGATGCCAGACTTATTGAACTATGAGTTCAAGGGACTCATGCAGTATTTGTCTGACGGTGCAAAAATTTCTTATGTTCAGATTATTTTACTTTGATACATGTAACACATATCACATAAGAAACTGTTGTTAATGAGTTGATCTGAACAGCCCTAGTTATAAGGCCTGTGTTAATTTAGTTTAATAACCATTATATGTTATTAAGTACATAGGAAAGCATTTGGATACTGTATCAGCTATAGCACCCTGTGGCCTAACAGAAATAATATCTCTCAAATGAACTAAGATACTCATGAGACCTGTGCAAGACTTCCTGTCTTTAAGTGTTGTGCAACTCACCTTCACTAGTAAGGATGCAGATAATAGGCTTATTACTATGGACTAACAAATATAAACACGTTTGAATTCCATTGTAAAAAAATCTGCTAGGGACCGGCAAGATAGCTCAGCAGACTAAGTGCCTACTTTGGCAAGAACAAGGACCAGGGTTCAATCTCTGGTCCTGCTTGCCACACCAGCTCCACCCTTGGGGCATAATGAGCAGGCAACTACTGAGTCCAGACATAGTAGAGCATGCCTGTAATCCAGTACTGGGGAGACTGAAAACTGGAGGATCACTATGAGTCTCAGCTGCTTAGGAGACCCTGTACCAAATACATAAATGAAAATCAATCAATCAATCAATCAATCAATCTTCTAGTGGTCAGGGATATAACTCAGCAGCAAAGCATCTGCCTGACCAGTACAAGATCTTGAGTTTGATTACAGGTACCACAAAAATAAAGATCCACTTGCATCCATTGCTCATCACAGAAAATAGTTCTGACATTAAATTAAATTAGTGGAAGATTGGGAGAAATGTAGATTCAATCCGCAATTTCTTGCCTTTTTAAAAAAGTTCAAGTTCTAAAAGCAGATGAGGTGTTTTAATTATTTCATTGCACATGTGGAAAGAATAAATCTGAAGGAAATAGCTTAGGATTCTTTCCAAGTTTGAATTACAAATTATCCCAGAACCCTGGAGAAAAGCAACAGCAAACAAAATTTTAGGCCGCTCCTCATCAGGTCAGGCTTGCAATCAATACTGCATGCTACCTCGAGGACCTGATGTTTTCTTTGTGCTGTTTCTCAGAGCAGAGAAAGTTGAACCTTCTCCCTTAGGCTTATGATCTGCTTTCTTCTCACTTTGTGTCCTAGGCCCAAGTCCTGTGAATGCTTGTGTGGCCCCTGCTGCCTCAGCTGGGTCTATAGAACAGATGTGGACACCCTGGAGGAATCACTAGGGTTTTGGTGGCCACACACTGCCCCCGTAGCATGCAGCCTGCGCTGGGGACAGGCTATGCTGACTGTCCCTGAAGCCAGCACATTGGTCACCTACATCTTCCTGCTCAGGAAGAACAAATATTGCCTTCCAGTGCTCAGCGCACAGCTGGGTTCCTATGTCAGAGAAGGGATTCTCTCATCACACCTGCTGCAGAGTTCCCCTCCCTTGGGATCTGCTCTACCTTTCTAGGGGCATGAATAAGAAAAGATGCACACTGAGAGAATAAATGGCTTGGAAGAGACATGCTCCAGAGAGAGAGGAGCAATGTCCCAAGCTGGTTTTGTTCAGTCTGTTTAATCTTCCCCCGTACATTCCCACCCCATCTTACACTGAGCAATTTTATGCCCCAAGAAACCCTTCTTATCATTGCTGCTGATCCTTAAATGTGGATTTGAATAGCAACCTTGAACATTTCATAATATTAGAGAGTGCCACTAACTCACTGGAATATGGATCTAAAAAATCACACAATTCTAAGTTCTGCTAAGAAAAGAAAAAACATCAAAAATAAAATATTAATAGAAATATCTAAATTCAATTTCCTCCCATAAGGTGAAGTAGAAGGCATAGAGTATTTGCTAGGCAGGCTTAGCATCCTCTTGGGAATTCTGTGGTACAGGGAAAACAAAAACAAACTAGACAAGGATTTAGTGTTTGACTGAGGCTTGATCTAATTTCCATCCTTTACACTGGTCAGAAGGAGAGCTATTTTTGTGGTGGTGATTTTTTAAGTCTCCAGCTCACGTGATGTTTTTTTCCCACTTGCTAGGATTTCTGTCGACTAAAAACTTCTAGCCTGGCACCACAGCAGCCTCCTCAGGCATCTGAGCTGCAGGGGGGACACTCACAGGCAGCCCCACATATTCTGTAGTTGCAGAGTGCTCTGCCTGGAGGCAGGGGTCTCCCAAAGTACCTGCAAACTGCGTGCGCACTCTCTGCCTGAAGGACACCTTCTCTGGCATCTACATAAACATTTTTTTCCTCTGCTGCAGAGCTGCCATGGCAGTTGAGGCTGTGAGCATTCTGCTGAGAAACCAGAGTGAAAAGGAAAACCAACGGCCAAGTGACTGTATCATTTTTTAAAATACTAATTGACCTTGTCGAGATAATTACTACAGATTGGGAGACTTTGATGGTTTCTGGCAGGTTAGATGGAAAAATTACTGATTCTAGGGAAAATACACTAAGTGGAAAGTTTGCTGTCTTAACTGAAAAGCCTGGGGCTATCTTAAAGGCAAATGCATCTTACTCAAAGATCATGAAGCTTATCCAGCATATGCTTGCTTTAAATCTGAAAGAATTTTTATATATCACTATAATGTTGTATTTTGTCTCAGAAACTTATAGGACTATAGAGTCCTCAAAGCCTGTGAAGTTAAGAGTATTACTCTCTGTCTATATCGGCTTGGCAGTTCTTCACTTAACCAATTATTGAGCACCTACTGTTTAAATTCTATATTTGTGTAGATATCCAATACACAAATAAGTTACAATACAGGGTCTGTCCACAAGGAGTTTATGTTGTTATAGGTAAATGTGAAATGCATAAATAAATGCCATAAAATTCTATGATATGCAGAAGTCAAAAATTATGGACTAAACCTTGGAAGAGACTATACATGGGAACAACTTTGGAATGCTTTGAAGTAACCATTTTATTGGAATACTTGGAATAGTTTATGAAGGAACTTTTTTAAAAAATGTATTTAGGGCCACAGAGATGGCTCAGTGGAATAAGTACTTCTCTGGCAAGCACAAGGGCCTGAGTTCAATCCCTGGTTCCACACACACACAAAAAAAAATGTGTTTAGTGCAGGGTCTACAGGGCCTCACTACACAGATCGGACCCAGAGTGATCCTCCTGTTTTCAGCCTCTCAAACGCTGGAATTACAGGCACACACGACCATGCCTAGTCCCAGTCACCATCTCAGCATGCCCTGGGGCCAGGGCTGGCACAGCACTCCAGGGATCAAACCCTGGTCCCTGAGCCTGCCTAAGCAAATATTTTCTGTCTTGCCGGTCCTTATAAATGAACCTTGACCCATAAAAACTGATACAAACTATGGTGATTAGGTAAAGTACAACTGAACGCAGTATAGATTAAAAAGCAAAATAATTTCACTAGTCTTTGTTAGATGACTTTGTCATTAAATCAATGGTGATTCATATTCTCAGTTCGAAATTGGTCAGTATCCAGAATGGAGGGAAGTCTTAATGTCATTTGCATTGATGGTCTGGTTTCTTAATAAGGCTGTTTGAAATCTTGTCCTACTGAGCAGTTACAATAGACTCATAACATGTTATGCTGGACATGGCAGAACAATAAATGACACTGGGATTGATTGGGTTCAGGGACAGAAAATGTTCCCAACAACTATGAAATTTTTTAGTGAAAAGTGTGAAGAATGTTTGGGTTCAGAAAACCAATGTCTTAGTTAATTTTATCATTGCTGAAACAAAATACCCCGCACCCAAAGTTAAATGAGTAAAGGTTTAGTTACTTCACAACTTGAAGAGATTTCAGTCCATGATTGATTGACTCCAAGGCAGGTTGGCTTTGCAGAAGAGAACATTTCATTGTGGGCAGAACGTAGCACAATGACAAGCGGGCCTTAACAGTGTGTTTCTGCCCCTTTTATCTACCCAGACTACTTAGGATAAATAGCACTCATACCCCTAATCTTAGTGCCCTTGGGCCTGGCATTACACCATGAATCAGTTACAGTGTCACACACTCTAGATCCAGCCACCTCTGAAAAAGCCTCAGCTATGACTGCATGAGGCTTTGAGAGAACATTTAGATACAAGTTATAACAACTAGAGTAAGCAGAGATGTAGAAAAAAAAAAAAAAAAACTAATGGAAATGACCAATCTGGGAGCTTATAGTTTACTGTAATTTTAGTAAAAGTCAGTCATGTATGGAGATATCCAAATTGGAATATTCATTTAGTCTGTATTAATAATGAAAGAATATTCCAAATAAGAGTAGCCTTACTATAGCCAAACCTAAATCTGAAACCATTCTTAAGATATTTAGTGCTCTACCTGCAGAAGAAAGTTGGTACATCACAGATCAGCAGGATTGGTGAATGGAGTTGCAACTGTGTTATGCAAGGAAGCTTGAATGGATGGTGAATGTTAAGTCTAGAGAAAAGACATGTTGGCAAACAGCAGAAGAGAATAGTTTCCATGTGGGAAAAATATGAGTAGCTGTGGGTAGGTCTGGTGGGCAAAAACAGGAAACAATAAAAAAGAGTCACAGAAAGACCTCTTGCAAATGGGAAGGGGTCCAGGAGCATGTGAATGAGGGAGAGGGGGATGAGAAAGAGAAATATATAGAATAAATATGTATCATGTGCAAGAATGAATATAAACATTATATATCATAAATATGAGACAAGATTAATAATTTCAACAAGAACAAAAATGAAAAAAACAACATTTAGAGGAGGGTGGGACCTGAAAGGACAAAAGAATTATAAAACAAGCTGTTCGGTGAGTGAACTAGCCTTATAACAACACCACACAAATGAAAACAAACCTGAAAGTTGCATAAATAATGCAACATTGGAGTATGTGAATTAAATTCTATGAGCCACAATTTATTTGTTTCCTGAACAAGGGACAAAAATTAAAACTCTTAGTACCCTAGATATATCTTTCTTCACTGTATTTTTGTTTTTCACTTGATGTCACCTCCCAACTCTGTTTTAGAAATTCAGTCCTAAATCCCAGAATTACAAACAGCCCCTCCCCCACTGGAAAAGAATTTTTACTCACTCACTTGACCTTGCTAATGGATAAACTCATGAGGATGAAGGACTTTTCAATCAATGTGTCACTGAGCCAGACCAGGCTGTTCAAAGTCTCCGTCCATAATCTGGCACAAAAACTACAGAATGCACAGTCAGATCTCAGATTTAACAAGTAGGGTGAAGCAGAGGGTTGGACGGGATTGAGTCTTGATCTTTATTCTCCCACCAGATTTCCCAGTGCAATAGAAAACTTCTGGATAATGGAATCTATAGCTGCTCGTAGATGATCAAAAGGAAGTAAACACAGCTACAGAAATAATAAGCCATAACTATAATTTATTTGTTTTCCTACAAAGAAAAAAAACTCATGCAATTTTTTTTTTCAAAAAGAAAAATAAAAGGAGAAAACATAAAACCCAAGAAAAATCCAAGAAAACCCGTCAGGAAGAGTTATTATTATGCATCCCAGTAACTGCAGTAGAAGTTTTCCTGAGGGGTCAGTAGTATGTATTTATGTTTATGCACATGTGTACACTTAAGACCATACCCGTGTGCACATGAACTTATCAGTTAAATCTTTAGGACTAGGAATGACAGCAGATCAGAAGCCCCCATCAGCAAGGTCAGCCCTGAAGGTCAAGCTAATTTTGTCCTTGAACAGGGCTCAGAAAGGATTTGAGCAGCTCTTCCTACTTCTGCAGGCAAAGTGGGCCAGTGGCTGAGCTGTAAGCCTCCCTCCAGTACATGTTGGGGGCTCAGGCACAGATCTGCTTGATGCCTCATGGCAGAACTCGGCTCTGGCCTTGCTCTGCTTGAGAGCATTTCCCCAGCTCCCTAATCTCTGCAGCTTCTTTTCCCCCTTTCTCTTCTATGTCACACCCCTTCGTGAACAAATCCTCTTCCCCTTCCTACCTTTAACCCAACAGATTCAGATGTGTGTTTTACATTTCCAGCTCATTTGTTGCTAGCTTAAGTAATTTCTTTTTATAAGTCCCTCTTCTGACATCTTAAATGCCTCCATGTGTGTCTATATTACTTCTACCTCTGTGAACATAGTTTCTGGTATCAAAGAGGATATTGCAGCCCATTCTCTGCAATTAATTGAGGTTTTACTCTATTAATACCAGCTTCATCTTTAGATCTTTCAGGGTTTCATGCATCCAGGAGAGAGAAATAAAGCTGCAGGGCATTTCATAAACAGCCCTTGTAAATTCAGACCATTAACACAGCAGCACATCTGATCTTAACAGCCTCTGCCCCTTGCCACAGGGGAACCACTGCTTTAAAGCAGAAGCCCTTCTTCCCAGGCACACAGGAGCCCAGAGCTAGACGAGTCCGTGCCAGGTCCAGTGAACACAGAGATTTAGATTTTGGTTTTATGATAAACCCCGCTTCATGTTCTCAGCTGCCTTACCCTAATGATCCTTAATGCCACCACCTTCAGACATGAGGAGAAATGAAAACATCAAGTATAGAAAAGACTTCGCAGCCACCCTCCCAGCTGCGAGGCGGACAGGCAAGGTACGCTGTTGACCTGGATGCGTAAATCTAATAACGCAGACTCATGCCTGGAGCTTGTGGGGAAAGGAGAGTAGAAAATTACGTGCAACTCTCGCCATTGGAAGCAGAGGGGGGAGGATGCCCACTGAAGCCTTGTCTAGGCAGGTGGTCATGATCTTTTTGATGACCGGCTTTTAGGAGCCATGGCCACCTGTGAAGTTGCTGACAGAGAACAAATATCTGAAGAAGCAGAAAGGAAAATGTGTGTCAGTGGATGCAGAATCACATTCAGCAATCCCATCAGGTCCCACTTCCACACAGGCATAGTTCTTGCCTGGCCATATGGACTGCGTGGAGACCCTGCTAAAGCCTTGGAAAAATTATATGGCTACTGAAGGCTGAGGCAGCTGCCTCCTGGGGGCTGCATTGAGATTCAGAAACAAGATCTCCAAAGAGGAGGTGATACTTTAGTGTTCTGATTCCAAACCTCAAAGGCCTGTTGAGGCCCTCCCAGAGTTTTCCCTAAACTCAGTGAATCTACTGTAAGGTCATACGTACCAATATATGTTTTTAAATGGCTTTTGGGGTACTAACTCCTGTTAATACCAGAGAGGGGCGATACTGGGGATTGAACTCAGAACCTTGCACTTGCCAGGCAAGCACTTATTCTACTGAGCTATCACACCAGCCACCCCAAGTTATTTTTGCAAGGAGACTAAAGAGGTAAGGATAAGAACTCAGGCTAGGGAAGAGGTAGAAAGTGAGACCGGAAGGTCATGTCTGCAACTCCCTTGTCTCCGTTCCTGCCTGCAGTTCCCAGGTTACAAGGGGAACTAAGTCTCTGTGTATTTATTTTGTGCTGCCATTTTGGAGAACTGGTCACAAGTCACAGTGCTAGCCTATTTGCTCTGCTTCTTGCAGCTAAAATTCCTTCAAAACCTTGTCTGAGTTCATGAGTCAGTATTGTCAAAAATATAGTGTGAAAAAGCTGACATCAGTATGTAGTTCAAACATCATCCAAAAGAGGGAGAAATCTACCTTTTCCATTTCCAATTGCAAGAAAGCACATGCTGCAATGACAGTCTTCCGCAGTTCATGCACACAGTGATGTTACACATCGACCACCTGTTAGTGACAGAGCTACTGTTCTGGAAGTAGAGTAGCAACGGTGGTATTTTAATGGATCGATAATTATAATACTTTTTAACTTCTAATATTCCTCTAGGTCTCATTTCTGTGGCTCTACTGCATCTATTTAAAAAAATGAAACAAAAAACACTCAAAAACTTTCCCAGAGAAACTAGAGGGTTAATTCAAAAACCTGAGTCACTGACTGGAAGCTTCTAGAAATTGGCGCTGGGGTTTCTGAGGTAAGTGCAGTTCCCTAGAGTATTGTCAACCTGGAAATAATCCACAAATGACTGTCACATTAGATCAAATTTCCCAGTAGTCATAAAGAGGATTGTTGTCCTAATACCAGAAACAGCGATGTTCAGAGCCAAACCATTTCTCAGTTTTTCTCTCCTGCACACTACAGTCCATCTGACACTTGGCATTATAAACCTTGAGATGCATTGATATTGAGACTAGTCAGCTATTTACAAGAAATTTGTGTGGTCAATTCAGTAAATATTAATATCACTACTACTGACAATAATGTCAATTTTTCTCTGAGGCCAGACACTGTTCAAATCATTTCCATACTTTAATCCACTTATTCCTTGTAACGGTCTATAAATAGACACACACCTTTTTCCTGCTGAAAGTTTTGCTATGTGACTGTAGATTTGGGCTGAACAAGCTCATGTTAACTAGTAGTGAACTTTTATGAGAGCGAGATTTGCTGTGAACACAACATATTTGGTGAGCTTTATTTCTCCTTTTTTTTTCTATTTAGGTCTTAAAGACCCTCTCTGTTATGTTGGAAAGAGATGAGTCAGAAATCAGTTGATCTTTTATAAGATTTCATATATAGGGCTAATTACTTTTATAATCACTACAATAATTCTGAAAAGCGAATACTCTAATTTTTCATGTAAGAAACCAGAGGTCTGAAGAGATTACCCATCTCCTAGAGATGAGTTTATAAGTTATGCCCTGAGAAGTCAAATCTACTTCTGTGCTTTTCCAAACCTCATGCTTTTCCCTTACGAAGCCATTTTCATTTTCTACTCTTGAGCAGCTTCAAATCCTGCCAGACCCTTTCTCTTTTGCCCTGACTTGATTTTCCTTCTCCTACTCCTTTCTTCTTCCTTGGTCTTCTGCCAAAAATGAGAAAGAGAAGTAATGAGGAGATTGAGTTGATAGTTACATGGACCAGTTCAGTGCCCTTTTTCTGCTTTCAGCCTTACAAAAAGAAGAGGGCCATATTGTGTCAGTGGGCCTTAGAGACCTGAAGGTAAAGACAAGAGCCAGCTACAGCATGCATACATTTCTAGAAACTAACTATGAGTCAGGATCAGGAGTAAATTGCATCTTTGAGATCCATCTGTACTCCTCACTCCAAATTCATTTCATGCATGTATCTCTTGTGTTAATTTTCAGTTGACTTTTTATTTGACTTTCCAGTGAGGCACTCTTCTAGAAGCAGCTAGGAGGAGAAAAAGAAAGAAACCGACCAAATTTTCAGAGCATCTTGGCCTCCTTTAGTATACACATCTTGACGCCAGGAGCATGTCACCACACCCAGGGAAGCCCCCAACAAAACTCAAAAAAGTATGGTTTTGAAATGTCAATAAAAAATCTTCTCCAGTAGGTTTTTAAACCAATTTATCTCACTTTAATCTCATTTGGCCCTCTAGGTTTATTGTGGAAGTGTAACCCAGATCCAATATTACATCAACAAACCCAGATATGTGGGTTTGCTCTAACTATTCTCTGTGTCCCAGGTTTATGGTAAATGTGATAAAAAAAAAAAAAAAAAAAAAAAAAAAACTGTGAGAAGAGACTGACATTGCTTCAGTAAACTTTATCCAAGTGCTTGTCAGTGTTTTGTTATTGTTGTTTTTTCAGGACACAGGGACACACAGGTTGGCCTATACAGGAGCATTTTGGGAAGGGACTATATCCTCCTTGTTGTTTTACAGTTCAAGGAACATAAATACCAGACAAAATATATCTTAAATACTGCATGGCTATCTTGAAATAACTACTGTCTTTAAGTCTCCTTTACTTTTTTCAGTAAATAAAAGTAGATTGTTTCTGTCCTTAGTATTCTAGGTCTGTCCTTGGATGGTGTTGTACAGGAGGCTCAGGTACAAGGTCTTTTGGGAAGAAACATTTGCTTTGCCATGTGGAGGGACTACTTCTTTCATCCAGTCACATTCCTATGTATTTGGCCTACCTTTGTCTATGAACTTTCATTTATGTTTTGCATTCATCTCCCTATGTGTTTAATATACCACATCATCATCAAAACTAATCCTGTTAATTTTCAATCACTCTTCTGATTTTCCAAATTGATATTTATACTTCTGATCCTAGAGACCATATTTCTGGCCAGCTTTAAGCAGCTGCAAATCTGAATCTAAGGAGCAGTATAAAGTTGGCAGTAAGCCCTGGCTGGGCTCTCAGTGGCCCACATCTCTTGGCCTGATAACAGGCTGATCACATGTCCATATCATGCACAGCTGCTCAGATAGGATGATTGGTCACTATATGGCTTTTTCTGGAATTGTTAGGTCCAATAGACAGGGCTGCTAAAAGGAAATTTCCACAAGTGTATAAGGAAATCATGCTGGCTTTTCATGTGGTTTGGCTTGTAATATATCTCAAGCATGAAGAATCCACCAATGTATTTCTTATTGGGAACTGAGATAACTATGGAAGGTATACTCTCTAATATCACAGTATCTTCCAACCCATATCTATTTGCTCATTAGATATTTGTTAGAAATACATCATTTGACCTTTTGGCAAAGAATTTTAATACTTTGAAAACGAAATATATACCTGAATGTATTTGTTCCCACAAAACTACAAATCTCATCATTTGCAAGACAATTTCAGGCTATTAACCACCCAAGGTTGAAGTGATCATTATCACCCTATCTTGGTTACATTTCTCATATTGCTGGGGCAAAATATCCAACACCCAAAATTAAGGAAGGAAAGGTTTCTTTAGCTCACAGTTAGTGAGGATTTTAGTCCATACTGTGCTGGCTCCAACGCAGGCTGACACATGGCAGAGGGCAGCAGTTCACAGTGGTGGAAAACAACAAAGAGCAAAGGAAAAGGCAACAGCTGTGGCATCTAGCAAGTCTCTCTTCCTTCCATGATAATTGCAAACACCAGAACTCTTCCAAAGAAGTGGGATGCAGAATCTTTCCTCAACTCCCTTTCATATCGTTTTTGTATTGAGTCACTCTAGGGTGGGCCCTCCACACCCTGAGGAGGGGGCCTCTATACCCTAGTGCATGGAGTTGCTGAGCCTGTAAAGCCAAGCTGCCAACTTTTCAAGTTGATACAATGTATCAACCACCATACACCCAACATCTGAATGTCACCTTGTGATTTCCAGAGCAATTCCATCCATTGTGGTAGATTATATTTGCTGAACAGTTTTACTTTCCTCCCACTCATGCCATGGTGTCCTGGTAAAGTAGGGATGCTTTGCTGCCCACTTGACATTGGCTTTGCTATGTGACTTGTACTGAATGTACAATGTTGGTTTCAGAAAATGATTCTATCATTTTCAAGTTCAGTTTTCAACAGCCACTGGGAGGTCTCTGCTTGCTCTTCTTATAGTCAGTAGGCACAAGAAGAACAAAACCTAAGTTACTATTGAAACTTTAACCCAAGTTATAGAATAAGAGACATCTAGGAAGACTTAGAGATATCCAACCAAGCCCAGGCAAACTCAGGTGAACCACAACTAATCCAGAAAGTCATGGGAAAGAAATTAGTTGTTACTATAAACTATTAACATTTGGAGATCATTTGGTACATTGCATTATTAAAATGAGACTTGCATACAAAGTTATGTATATCTTTACTATTTTTTTTATTTTTCTCAAACATCCCCATAAATAAGGAGGGGAGAAATTATTTCTTTCTGTTTTACAAAGGAAGTTAATAAAAATTTATGGTTTGAAATCATCAAATAACAGAAAATTAGTAATTCAAGGAGATCGTTATTAAATCCAGGTGTCTTGATACCAGGAACATTGTTCTCTCTGTTTTATATATGGCTTCCATAATGTCCTTCTCAGTGGAAAAGCTCTACCCCATCAATCGTCTTTTTCTTACACAGTCTTCCAGCTAACTAAGCACATATATAATAGCCAAACAGTTATGAGGTAGGAAGATTTTCTGATTTAGAAATGAACTTTCAACTTGTATAAACTTTCATGGAAAAATATGCTATAGAACCGTCATAAATTATTTAATATTTCCCATCTCAATTGATTCTCACAGAGCACATTTTTCTTCATTTTCTTCTTGTTGTTAAAAATGGAAGGATTAGTTTTTCAAATGCTGCCTGGGAAACTCCATTTCTAGCCCATTTCTGAAATCTGTTTGTTGGACAATTGTATCTCCCTGCTGGGTGCTGGACAGCATTTCAAGGGGTTCATGGAGTATAACAGCTGCAGTCACTGCTTAGCAAAAACTAGACTGGATACCAACTGGCCTGAGTCCAGAAGCCCAACTGACCATGTTAAATAGCTACCCAGGGAGGGAGGGTGCAAACACAATGCCATTTCCTCACAATATGTCTTATTATTATAGCTATTGACATGTATTAAGCACTTAGAATGTCCAAGTGCTTAATGCATGCTAATAGCAGACTACCCCCTTATATATGATTTGACTTGGCATGAACCCTGCTTCTTTTCCCTGCCATTTTTTTTTCTACATGAATTTTCTGTATCTGTGAAGCTGACTTTAGCTCCAAAGGTGGAGATGAAAAAGGATACATCAAATGACTCTGCACTAGAGCAGAATTAATAAGCCCAACATTTACACCTGTGGGCAACAGTAAATTGGAGAGGGAAGGATCAGAAGTTATTTGGGAAATAGGATGGATCAGAAATCTGAGTGAACACAAGTGATTAGACCCATATAAAATGAAAGGAAGTAAAGGAAGTGTCTTAAATCCAGGTATCAGGCAAGCAGGCAAGTCAAGTGGAAAAAGCTGGGGCCAAATGTGTGAAGTGAGTATCACAAATAACAAGATGGCAGGCTTAAACAGCAAATTTATTACACTGAAAGTTACCCTTTGGGGTGAACAGTAGAAATAAAATGTCTTTTGCAAAGTGCGCTCAGACAAAAGCAAAGTTCTAGGGAAATTCTGATTAAAATGAAAGAGAAATGCCAGATAACGCTGTTCAACGGGAGCTAGAGGTGGAAAGAAGAGCTGTCCAATCCTTGCTGTCCATGTAGAGCAGTCTGTGCTTTGTTTCTGGTTGAATAACATATAGGCTTATTAAGTAAACCGGGAAAGACGTTAAAAAAAAACCTAAGATGGCCAACAATACTGACCTGTAGAATAAGGAGGGAGACCCTGAGAATTCTGTTTTCCTCCACTGACAGCCTCTGACCAAAATAGTATGGTGACAAACAAAATATTTCTTTAAAAAAAATTCAATAAATTTTTGTTGAGGTCTTCCCATATTAGACTTAGTGCTAAGAAATGTCTACATAAAATGGGGGCCAATTAGGGCAAGACTTTTGCTTAGTGACTTACTTGGATGTGATAATATGACAATGAGCTTTCCCATGAATTTCTCTGTACAATGAAACATTGAAGATAGCTCAGAAGAAATATTAACATGAACTGTCTGATTCATAAAGAGATATAAACCCTAAAATTACTAAGCACTGGATTTAGAACACAATAAAAGGAGCTTCAAATGGCTTTTGAATGCTGCAGAGGTCTACTGGAGAAGGTGTACTATTTCCAATAGACCGGAACCAGCCACATCTGTTTGGAATGGTATTAGAGACAGCATGCTGACATTTTAGGTAGGATTAGAAATGCAAATTGCTGGCCTCATTCAGAATCAATTCAGATTCAAGTTCAGATTCAATAGGCCTGTTGGGTTGGGCCTGAAAATTTGCATCTCTAACAGATCTTAGGTGATGTTGTTGAACTTGAGACTATATTTTAAGGAGTATGTTTCACAAATATCTCTATCAGTGGGATTCCCTACAGGAATAGAGGAGAGTTTATGTTCCTTTACGTCTGCTTCAGAGTGAAGTTAACTTTGGGTGACTTGGTGTCTTAGTTACTCTTCTCTCATTGCTGGGACAAATACCTGACACCCAAAATGAAAGAAGGAAAGGTTTATTTAGGTCACAGTTACTGGAGGTTTCAGACCATACTCGGCTGGCACCAAGGCAAAATGGCACATGGCAGAGAACATCAGTTCATGGCGGCAGAACAACAATGCAACAAGAGCAATCGCTGAAGAAAGTCTGTCTCAGTCTGTTATGTTCCATTCAGGCACTCCACCCCACGGTGGGATGTAGTACTAACACACATAATCCCAGCAGTACTAAAACACATAATCTCTGCCTTGGATCACACATGATTATGAGTTAATTACAAGCTCTAGAAGTCCCCACCCCAGGACTACATGAGGCTTTGGGGGGATGACTAGACACACCATAACACTTGGTTTTCTTTTTTCCCTTTGAAGTTGAAGTTAGGTCCAGCAGCCCAATAGAAATCACTGAGACATATTTTTGAAACAATAGAATAGGCAATTTGGGAATTATGTGAACATCTCTATTTCCTATCTGTTTTGCTCTTTATTTGTGTGTATACGTGCATGGCTGTATGTGTGTATACACATATAGCCATACACAGAGTCTACAAAATTTGTATACATACTTCAGCAGTTTGCTGTACTAATAGGTATCTGGAAGCCAATGGCTGCCACTAAGCACCTCTTGTAATTGTAGAGGCCAAAAATAACTTGCATGAGTCTCATGATGTGCTGATAAATTTACTATTTGAAAAACATTTTTACAAAAGCCACTTGGACAGAATGAGTACAAGGGAGAAGCTATTTAAACATCCAATTTCCTAAACATTGAATTCATCTGGACAATAATATGCAGGAGAACTAGAGTCCAGAAACCTGTATTGCTGTCACATATCTTAATAAATAGCTGTGATCAGAGAAATCTGGAAACAGTAAAACATAAATTCTGGTGTTAGTTATGTACAACGGCAGAGAAAGAGAAGTTGTGGTCTATTTTGCCCCTGGTACAATAAAAAAGATAAATTTTGGAGTTGGAAATATAGTCAATGTTTAGCATTTCTGTGTTTTGTGACTTATAGCAAATCTCTGAGGACATCAGGGTTATCTGTCAAACACAGCATTATATATAAAATAAGACTGATAATATCCATTCATTCAGCTCCTACTATGTGCCATGTGGTTACTGATACAACTAAGAAGGTGCAGTCCTAGCCTGTACACAGTCTAGACAAGTAGGACTTTAAAAATGTGGTAACAGTGAAATATGATAAGGAGTCTCATGCAATTTGTCAGGGCTCTGGGAGATAAATCATGTGGAAATATTTGAATTATAAAATAGTGCCATACAGGGATTTACTTGATCCTCATCATCCTTATTTTTAGTGAGAAAGAAAATTGTGTTAGTGGTCTTGGAGGAACAGAAAAGAAAGAGAAGCAAATGGCCAGCCTAGCCTGCATCTTCTTGACAGGATAAATGAATGGGGAAGAGGGGAACAGAACTACTTAGCTAGCATTATGGGAACTAGTGGAGAACAGAGTTTTGAACATTTGGAAGAGCTCTGGCCAACAGTCTTAAACACTTCAGGGAGATCCAGGGGAGGAAGAATTCAGAGAAAGCATTTAGGAGGCTGAGTTGGAAAATTAATGACCCATGGGATGCAGGCAGATGATAAAATGAAGCAGATTACTTTCCATAAGTTTTATTGAGCAGGACACTGAACAAAAGAGAGACACCCAGCTAAATCATTTATAAAATCAGATCAAAATCCAGTCTTCCCAAAGGTCAGACTTATATCAGTGCCAATTAGGGAGTCGGAGGCACTGGTCCGCAGTCCTCAGCGCTGGCCCTAATGACAGCTGGTTGGTACTAGCAGACACCAGCAAAATCACTTTTTAGGAAACAGTTACCTTCAGGTTGGGGTGTAATGTTAGTGTCCCACATTGGGTGGCCTGGCGCTCCTCATGATTATGCTTTGAGGATTAGGAAGCTGACTTGCTATAAACTGTTTTATCATTAATAATAAATAGCACTCCGCCAGAAACCTGCACTGCAGATGTGTGGGCTTCAGCATGAAACAGTAAAAAGGATGAATTCATTTTGGTGGTGGTGCGGTGAGGAAGAGTACAATGTCCAACATGTGTCTTTGTGTGTGTTTCAAAATGTAAGTTTTTAAAATACTGCAAAGGGAGGGGGAAAAAGTCTCTCCAGCCTGGTCCTTCTAAATCTACTGGGCTGCTCCACACCCCCAAGGCATAGGTGCTGAAAATGTCTGACGCCATCAAAATGTAGATTAACTGCGGGAACAGACGCAGGGCTCCTGCCTTAGATCAGAGCCAGGCAGGCAGGGGAGCCAGCTGAGCTGAACACACCGGGGCATTACCATAATGAATTTTGTGAGGAAAGCACTCACTTAAAATCATTCCTTTTGATCTGTTAAGAAGGTGTTTACTGTAAGCAGGGAAAGGTTTACTTGGCATGGAAAAAAAGAAAGAAAAGAGGAAGTGAGTGAGACAGTTTCAAATAATTTTCTTTGCCTGTTTGGGTGTCTAGTCCCTTATCTTGTGTTCTTTTCTCTTCTGATTTTCTTAACCTTCTTAGAAAAGTAAAGTTTGAGCTTTAAAGTGGGAGGAAGGGCAGCAGATGGAAAGAGGAATAAACTCGGAGTGGCCTTGTCATAAAAAGTGAAATTATGGTTTCAAAGAAAATAGAATGAGAGGTAATAATCACGGATAGATTGTGAAAAGATGAATGAAAAAGGAAAAGCTGTGCCCTCTTAAGGATTTCTCCCTTTTAGGGATTTCTGGGTATGTACTGATGAAAAAAATTACTCCTCAGTTCTTTTCCATTACAAATTGGTTTTACCATATTGCATCAGGAAGGCAAAATCCCTTAGAAAACAGCATTTTTACTATTGGGGAGAGTGATTTTCTCTGTTTTACTGCACTCAAATGCATGCAATCCCTTTGTACCTTGAGTGAATGTACTTGATACCAACTCTGCCAAAGGCTGGATCAAACCTTGTTTTCCCCCACTGCCATTATGGTGTGGACCTGAAATGTCCCCTGGCAGCTGGTCGGTTGAAGCTTGATCCCACAGATAGTGATGTTCAGAGGTGACCTGAAAGGTGACTAGATCATGAGAGTTCTGAATTAATTAGTGGATGACTCTATTGATGGATTCATAATTTCAAGGCATTACTGGGAGGTTCTAGAATTATAGGCAGCTAAGTTAGGTAGAAATTAAAAGGCAATTGGGAATAGGCCCTAGAGGGAGTCAGTGTAGAGCACCAGATCATATTACAACTGTGGCTGGAGGTGCATCCATGAAGAGGCAGGCTCAAGATAAAGATGGAAGGGCCAGCCAAATAGTGCAGAGGATTAAAGCGCATGCAAAGAGGCCTACCGTGCCAGCCCCGCCCCCAAGGTGCACTGAGATGGCAATTGAGACTGGGCATGGTGGTGCAGGCCAACTCTTGGGAGGCTGTAAACAGGATCACTACAAGTCCGATCTAGTAGTACCCTGAATGCCCTGTAGATCCTTCCCTAAAATACAAAAAAAAAGAAAGAAAAAGATGGAATGACCAGGTCTACATGCCTCCCTGAGGGATAAGCGATAACTTGAGATTGTACAATAACTAGTATCGCCTGGTCCAGTAAAATCTAGATAGGCAACAATCACCAAGTGGGTATCCAGAGAATCTGGAGCCATCCCTTCCCCACAATGTCCATATATCCTTGTTATGTGACTGATTTCCCTATTGGATTAATATCAGCTAAGTAGCTATACTTGTAATCCTATACAATTGATTGTAGTCTGACTCATGTTTTACGCACACTGTGATTTGGCTGTATTGATTACCTCTTACAATGGGATGGGGGGATGGGCTTGGTGGCAACCCATTTTCAGGATCCCTCCTACCTCTAAGATGTGATCTCTCAATAAACCTTTCCTATTTTCAACCTGTTGTCCTTTAAAATTCATTCTTTGCTTTTCGGGGACACAAACTGCACATATGACACCTAGCAGTTAGGAGTTATGGGCCTCCTCTATTGCCAGGAATTTTGAAGGTGGGGCCTACATGAAGAAAGTTGGTCCTGGGGGCATGACCTTGGGAATCATGACTTGTCTGGCACTGTCTGCTCCAGCTCTCATCCATCCTCCTTGTTGCCATGAGGCATGCACCCTCTTTCTTCCTCTTTCTATGGGTTCTGCCTTGCTCTAAAGCCATAATGAAGCCAAATGATCACTGGCAGAAACCTCTGAAGCAATGAGAGAAACAAACACAAACAAAGCAAAGTCCTTTCTTCCTTTAACTTGATTTTTCTAGGTACTTTGAGATGAAGGTGATAATTGAGTGAAAAGAATACTGAGGCTTGTTTGCTCAGAGTCTTCTCTTTGCCTCAGTGTCCTAACTCCTTTCTCCCTGCATTCCCTTGAATGAGAATCATAGGACCTACTGCTGGGAATGTCAGGGAAGCTTACCTTCCCTAATTCAGAGTGAGAGACAGACAGAACTTGCTGCTGCTGCTGCTTCGGTTTCATCAAAAGCCAAACTGCCATATTTGGTGGACAGTGTGTCCTGAACGCTGTGACCATGTGTGTCCCTTTGTCTATTATTCACAATCTCTCTATGCAATGACTCAATGGAAATATGGAAGGGTGGAGCTTACAAATTGCACCCTCTCAACCAGTCTAGGAAGCCAGGGCCTGGGTCTGTGTGCTATGGACAAGAAAGTCCCAGAAGCTCAGCTGTAGCTGTGAGTTGTTGTTGTGTCAACAGGAGAGGCCTTATCCCTACTGCCTTACCTTTTCCAGAAATATCTCTTAGGAAAAGCCCTAAGAATGTTAAAAAAAAATTCTTTGACAAAACAAATGCCGTTTCTATCCTTACAAGATTTTGTTAATGAAACAGGATCCATACAGGTTCAAGAAAGCACACACAGACACACACAGACACACACATACACACACACACACACACCCCACATGTCACCCTTCCTATGAGCAGGTTGTGTTGGGAATTGTTGCAGGGGAAATCTAAGGAACACCCCAGCTGGGGCAAGTCCTGCCTTGGGCTAACCTGCTGTACATGTAGCCCAGTTTCAGAGGAAAAACATCCAAAATCAGACACTTTGAAGTGATATGTGGCTTAATCCCAACACTTTAATCTCTTTTCCAAGAAAACTTGCTCAACTTCCCTTTGCCAGAGACACCCCCATCTCTGAAAACTTTCCTGAGGTGTTCAGCGAAGTGCTTGCCAATATTTGTTAATGGAACGCAGAGGGTAAATCCATAAGAGAAATTTTGACCTGGAGCATGTTTTCCTCAAAGGTACTTCAAAATAGAAAATTAAATTATCAGCTTCCCAAACTGTCTGAGATTTATCTATACTCTTGCATTTATTGGAAGTTCACTATGGTATTTTTTTTCTGCATAGTAAGTCATTGCATGAATAGGCTACAGTTGGCGTATTAATGGCTTTGTTGATGGACATTTGAGCTACTTCCAGTTGTCAGCTCTTGTGAAAAAAGCAGCAATGAAACATATTTTATACAAGTCCTCTGGCAGACATTTGTTTTCATTTCAGTTGGATAAATAATGAGGAATGGAATTGCTGAGCCAATATATGTAACTTAACAAAGGAAATATATAACTTTATAAGAAACTGCAGTTCTCTTGTTTGTTTTTCTAATAATGTTTCTTCTAAAAAGCTTTAATTTTTGTTCTTATCCTTAGATCTATCTCATCTAAAATTAGTATTTTGAATGGTATAAGAAAGAGCTTGAGTTTCTATTCCCTTGTGGATATCCATTTGTTCCTATATCATGTTAAGAACAATTTCCATTCCCTCACTAAATAGCTTTGACATTTTTGTCAAAAACCAAATGACCATAAGACTGTAGTCTGGACTCTGCATTCTGTTCTATCAATTTGTCTGTCTTTATGTCAGTACCTCACTGTATCAATTATGTAGCTTTGTAGGATGTCTTGATTGCAGGTAGCATACGTAGACCCAGGAAGTTTTCTTTAAAATTAATAAATATTCTTAGTTATTTGCTATACCATAGAAATTTTGCGATCATCATTCACATTCTATTAGAAAACCCTAGATTTGAGAGGGAAAGCGAGAAGGTGACAGACTTAAGATGAGGAAGGAAAGAAAACTAGTCAGAGGCTGCTATCCATAGCTACTTTGCTGACCAAAACTGTGCTATCCATGCTGCTTGGCTGCCCATAGGTGTTCTACTGAGAGTAACTGCTCTGATCATAACTAGTTGTCTGTGTAGAATAGCTGGTAGGAGGATAGGAAATCCATGGCATCCACGGATTGTAATACCTATAGCCAGGCTGTAGCCCAGCAGAGCTACAGCATTTATACCACCCAGCCAATTCCAGGGTATGTGCAGACCACCCAGGTATATGGGCAACAAAGGTATGGAACCTATGGACAGCCTATTGATGTCAGCTGTACCCATGCTCAGACCACTGCCACCTATGGGCAGACTGTATATGCAACTTCTTATGGACAGCCTCCCACTGGTCATACTATGCCAGTTGCCCCCTACCCACCTCCAGGCATATAGCCAATCTGTCTAGGGGTATGGCTTTGGTGCTTTATGATACCACCTCTGCTATAGTCACCAGCACTCAGGCCTCTTATGCAATTCAGTCTGCATATGGCACTCAGCTTGCTTACTCAGCCTATGGGCAGCAGCCAGCAGCTACTGCACCTGCAAGACTACAGGATGGTAACAAGCCTACTGAGACTACTCAACCTCAGTCTAGCACAGGGGTTACAATCAGCCTCGCCTAGGCTATGGACAGAGTAACTACAGTTATCCTCAGGTTCCTGGAAGCTGCCTGATGCAGCCAGTCACCACACCTCCATCCTATCCTCCTACCATGTAGAACTAACTGTTTCAGTTGGTTTACACACAGGCAGTCTTTGGTAATATACAAGTTTCAGATTTGTATTTTCAAGTCACATTTATATTTTCAATTTGCTTTTGATTTCACCATGGGGGATTTCTACATTATTATTACAAGACAAAAACTATTATGAATAGAACTAATATCCCAAATTTATTCCGTTAAAAATATTTCTGTGCTCTGTCCAATGGCTCATATAATAGTACCTCGTTGGTCTTGTTAAAGTAAAATTTTCCCATATATATGGCTTATCATAATAGAAACATCTAATATCTGACTGTGCTATATAATGTTAATGGAAAAGAAATATAACTTAGTGCTGTCACTACTTCAGCACAAGTAAAGAGGAAAATATGATTCTCCTTTTAGAAAATATAAGAAATTATAATCATTGCAGTTATGTGGGGAAAAAATCTAAAATGAAAATGACAAAGGAGAAAGATTGACTTCTAAGCATATTTTTTTCTTGGTCTGCATGCTTGGGCAGCTTAAATGAGCTACCTCATCTTCGAGAGAAGTTGACTCTTGCTTTGTTTTATGTCTAATCCTTGACCCTGGGGAAATGACCTACAAGTAGTGGCAGTGTGATTTCAGCCAAGGTTGATTGCAGAAAATACACAGGGGTCTTTTGCCTTTCTTTAAGGTCTTCATGTTAGGATTTGACCCATATTTTATGAATAGCCATAGTTGAGAATAAAGGGATACATGACTTGGGCAGTAGGACTAGTTTTCTCTGGTTATCCAATCCTTGACATTTGAAACCAGTTACATTGTCTAATATCTCAAACACCCCCAGACAAACAACCTGTTCCTGTGCATAAGGGGTCCCTGGGCCCTGAGATTCCTTAGGCTATCTGTTTGTTTGCCAGTTTCTAATCCCTGAGAATGTATTTCTAATATGGAGTCTTACCTAGTTTACAAATAAATATCACTTTTCATATTTGGAAGATATAAGCACTGTTGTAAATTGTAACATCTATAACATTTCTGCTTGCCTATTTTTCTGTTAATTCACACATCATTTGTGATTTTATTAAAGAGACTTAGCCAAATCACAAATTCAAAAATCTGTGAATACCAATACTGATATATTAACGGATTGAACAAGTACGTTTAAGTCTAAGGACTGAAAATTCCTGACTCTGGTTCTGACCTTGAATGTTCAACACATCAAAATTGGGCTGATTCAGTCATTTTCAAAATCATTGAAATTGTACCTCATTCTTAAAGCTTATTTCTTAACGTTTATTCACTTCCATCTGAACGTACTAATTTCCTTCATATCATTTTCTTCTTCTGCTCCTTTATTTAATTACTGAAGTACTCCACCATAAATGTATGTGGAAATGTTGCAGCAAATTACAAATGGAAATAAATACAAATTTATTATCATAAATGCAAAACATATAATAGAAAATAATATTATTCTTACCACTCAACATGTTTCAGAATGTCTATGTTGGATATATGAACCATAAACTTAGTGCTTATATCCAACAGAAATTTATTTTATAGTTCTGGGGGCTGGAAAATCCAAGATCAAGGCAAAGCAGATTTGATGTTGAGTATAAACCTCATTCCTTGTATAGAAAGCACTTTCTTGCCTTGCCTTGACATAGTGGCAGTATGAGAGGTCTTCCTCAGGCCTCCTTTGTAAGGGTACAAGTGCTATTCATGATGTCCCTATCTTTATAACCTCAATATTTTCCCAAGTCTTATATTTTAATTACTATCACTTTTAAGCATAAAAACTTCCACACATAAATTTCAGGGAAACAAAAGCATTCAGAATACATGAATATATAATGATATTTAGGTAATGATAATTATACATATATTTCTGTGCACATTTTTTTCTGAACCAAGGCGTGAACTCAAACCCTTGTGCCTGCCGGCCAAGCACTTATTGTGCTGAGCTATCTCTCCCCAGCCCTGCTGTGCACATTTTAGCAAAATTAAAAGTCATAACTAATATCATCTTTACTTGAAGTTAAGTAACCATCTACATTGTGATTTTAATGTCATAGAGAAGAGGATCTATGCTTTAAAGCATAACCTCTGGCATCTAATCACCTAGGCACATCCCTGTACCCTCACCTCTTTTCTCAACCAACATGTACTCAAAGTTGTCCTCTTGAAAGCTAATCTGCCAGAAAACCATTCAAGAAATATATACTGCACTATCCAAAGTCTACCAGAAGGTTAATGTCAATAAACATCCTATTTAACAGAAGCTACCTCAGGAATGGAAATAAAGTGCTTAGTTATAGAAAATACAAGGGTCATTTTAGGCCAAGTTAAGGGCAATATTTAAAAATTAAAACAGCAAAAATTAAAATAAACATGTGAACATGCCCGCTGTAAGAAGAGAAATATTCTTAATTCATAGAGACAGCACCCCAGACTTTATAATGCTGGTGGGGGTACTAGGTAGCCTTTTATTAAGTTTTGTAGAAATTCCAGGGTACTGTCCTATGATGAAAGAACACTAAGCACCCCATTGGCCACAAATGGAATCCTGTGTCCACTACAGGATTAAAAATTAAAGTTTATTTATTATTTCTATGGTTGGATTTTCAAAAATTTCTATTCAGGCTATTAGTACTGGGATTGGGTTCCAGTCACAAGGAGTTCCTCATAAGGAGCTGGGAAGTGATGCAGGGGGGTATGTACTCATGTCCTTTAAATTTGTTCCTGCCCTTTCCAAATGCTTCTTCAAATGATAAATCTGAAGATAAATACTGCATTCGAAATAGTGCCTTAATCACTGATCTACAATTTATGTTGACTGTTTTAGATTGTGAGCTCCTAAGAGCAGTATTGCTAAAGGAGGGACGTTTTAACAGTGTCATGTGCAAAAGAACAAAATAAATATTTTGACTTTGTGAAAAAAAGGAGATAAATACTCTTAAAATGTAAAATAAAATTGTGCAAACTGAAATGAAAGAAAAAGTCAAAAGTCCAACTCTGCAAAAGTATTTTACTTTTTTGGGTGCTGGGACAAAATACCCAACACATTAGTTAAAAGAAGAAAGGTTTATTTCAGGTCCAAGTTCATAGAGCATTTAGTCCATAGTCAGCTGGCTCCAAGGCAGGGTGGCATGGCAGAAGGGCATGAATGAGGAGCAACAGTCCATGGTATGGCAGCATCACTTCCTTCTTCTCTCTCTTTTTATAACATCCAGTCTGCAAGCCTATTGGTTGATCATATCCATATGCTTCTTTTTTTTTAATTTTATTTTATTGAGAGACAAATATCAATGAGATAGTTTCAAAGCTGATTAATAGGACATTTTCAATAATTAATACATTGTACATTGTTATCTTCTTAGTGGTTATCCATAGTACAAGAAGCAGACAGGATATCCTGTCCAAACACTATTGCTACAAATCTGTCTTCTCATAGAATCAAGGAAATATAGCTGTATATCTATCTTAACTATTCTGTATATACAAATACAAAATGGTTCTTTCTTTGTATCCCCTTTTTTTGTTTAGTCCTGTCAGAGATGGGTATTCTATTGGCATTTAAATACTATAGGTGCTTGAATTCAGCAAAACATTTCAACACAGTCCAGCAGTGCACAACAGTAGTGGATTATCCACAGAATTTGTTGACTAGAGCCTTTTACAGCTCAGCATATTAATATGGCTTTATTTTATATACCTCATTTTTATATACCTCATTTTCCAGCTTTTCTGCTGGATGGTTAAAACCAAGATAAAGCAAGACCTATATAACAAGAAATAAATAAACCAGACCCACATGTGCAAATGCCATATAGTCACCCTAGTTTAAGAAATCAAAAGAAGAAATACAAATAGAATGGTGTAATACAACTAAAAGGAAAGCAAGAACTTAAAGACTGGACAACAAGGAGAGGGTAAGGAGAAAAGCTGGGAAACAGAACAGGGACAAAGCCATACATTTGTATGCACAAGATGGGCAAGGCAATGATCCTGAGAACCATCAGCAGGTTTTTGAAAGTAGCAGTTGATTGGTAGGATACTCAACCTGACTATCTATATAGGCTGGTATCTATGAACCAAGCAACTGCACTGAAGATAGCAATGTGTAATAGAAGGGTCATGCTTGGAATGCCTGTCATCCTGGTCAGCAAAATACATACTTCCTGTCCTGACATACCAATTATTACCATACTGTCTCACAAGAAAAAGTTGTTTTGTTTTTTTTTAATGGGTAATAAATGAAAAAAAAAAAAAAGACAAGAAAATGCTACAATGCTGTATATGTTAGATTTCTAAATTTCTGTGTAAAAATATGTCTATTCTTATTTTTAAAATTTCTTCCTTATGTTCTATAAGGACTTAAAGTTCAATAATCAATACTTGATGGAAAATACCTGTTCCACGTCATGCCTAGGATGTTTGATATTTAGACAGATAGTGAGGATAAACCGAACTGCATATGTTGTAGGGTAATAATCAACTTCTCTTCTGGAGGGTTAACAACCTAAGTTTGCAGATCAAAACTTGGAGAAAAGGAAGAACTGCAAGGTCAGCCAACATTTTGGCCCTAGCCTTTCAAGGTCGGTGAAGACTCAGGACATAGGAGAACCTGTACTGTAACATCATGGAACTCTATTGTGCCCCAAATTTTCTGATCAAGGAGATTATGGAGCCACAGAGGAATGTGATTGAGGATGTATCGAGTGCCTGAGGAGAGTCACATGGAGAGAAAACTTTCAGGCTTTCACAGAGAGCAAATTGGTCAAGCAATGGACATGACTCATCCATATGGCTGACACTGACAAAGGATCTACAAAGTGCAGTACAGGGTTACAAGATAAATCCTGAGGGGTCTTGACTGACCCATATCAGATCCATATGCTTTTTGGTTCTACCTTCTTTTGCAAATCCAGCATGCACACCTAGAAGTATTCTAAACCCTTTGGTGGTGGACTAATCATGCGTCACATACCTATAGTCTAGTATCACACATCCATGGTTCAGTTACTCAACAAAACTGAATATTTGAGTGCACAAGGTTTAGGAGGGCACTTCTATAGATAAGTCATAACAAAAGGTAAGTTACATTGTAATGGAAAATTATATTGAAACACAAATTTAAAACTTTTCCATGAAAATGCAATTCACACAAAAAAGAATTATACATCATACATTTTTATATGCCAACAACAAAGATTAATAAATAGCTAACAGATTATTAATGCATTTGCTATATCTATTCCTCAACAGTTTGATAGTTGATGTTGCCACTTACTGTTCACTATTGTTCTGCAGTATTTTTGGAAGAACTATCAATTAACGATGTTTGACATCATGAGAAAGCCCAGTTCCTTTTATATTTTTCACTTAGTGGGACTAATATGTGGTCCCACTAACATTGTTTTTGATAGAACTAATTTATTTCACTGAGAAGTACAAAATGGTATTTAAAATTCTTTTTAATTACCTTTTTATTAATCTAAAATTCTGAAGAACTTTCCTGATTAGCTCATTAACCAAAATGTCTAAACATGTAGTCTATTCAATGTCTTCTATTAACAATTTCATATTAATACAGTGGTGTAAGAGTCACTTTTTATGGTGGTAGATATTTTTCCTCTTATTGTTTAGATATCAAATTCTTTCAAAATCTCATGTGTTCCTCAGGTGGGGCAGTAAGTGAGAAGTTGGATCATTAAGTCTCTAAATTCTAGTGGATTAATCCATTTGGAAAATCATAGTTTGATAGCATTACTGAGTGTTGGTAGAAATAGGAAATGGAGGCTATTTGAAGGGAGCAGTCCATGGGGTGTTAAGTTGGGGACCATGTCTGCTTCCTGTACCTTCCTCTCTGGCCTGTTCCCTCACTCTGTTTCTGGGCTACCGCCAAATGAAAGTTTCCTCCACTATATGCCCTTCTGTCAAAATGTTCTGACTCACAGCAATGGAACGAACTGACCATAGACTAAGAGTTAGAAATCATGAGTTGAAATATACCTTTCATTCTTTCATGCTGACTCTGTCAAGGATTTTATCACAGTGACAGAAAGCTAGTACATTGCCCCACTTTGTTTTAGTATCATTATAGACATACACACTTTCAAAATTTCAATCTTAGTTTCTTACTTAATTATTGCAAGTCTTGCCAGTGGGAGCTCTTTCAAATTGTCTTCTGTGTCCTTTTGATATCATTGATTTTTGATTGCTTCTTGGCCTCCCTACGCAATAAGAAGCTCTAGGTATACCTATTTAACATCAGGTAACTTTTATTAAGTATTCCCTTAATAGTTTTTCATCTTTACATAATACAAGAAAAGTAAAATAAGGAAGCAACTGAGTAATTTTAACCTGAAGTGTTAAACTTGCTTTGGGTTTTCCCCCAAACGATGAGCCATTTGTAGGTAAGTTATTTTGAAAATAGTTCCAGGAAGCCGAAAGGAAGATATAGGGAAGTAGACATTGAAGGAGAAAAAAAATCCCTCTAAAATGTGAATTAATGACTTTTGGCTTACAGCAATTGAAGTTCAAAGCCTTAGACACCTCTAAGGATTATGACTGTAGAACAGAACAATCATCACCTGAGAATAGACACACCAAGGAAGAAGGCAGCTGAAATATTTATCCACCTTACTTTCTCCTCTCTTGAGGGTTGCTGTGGGACACTGACTTCCAGATATAGATGATCAGACCTTGAATGCTGCGAGAAAACTCTTAGTTGAGATACAGAACTCAGTAGATTAGGACATGCAATTGTCAGGATGCCAATTTGGAATAAGCCAAGAAGATGGTGGTCAAGGCTAAAACAGCATTCACTATGCTGGGACAGACAGTAGCTCTTCGCCTATAAATGCTGTAATGTAATGTTCTATTTGTTTCCATTATTTCCTGCTTGACTCTATCCGCCAGCTTTCTCACTGCCAAGACATAATACCCAAAACTCACAATTTGAAGGAAGAGAGTTTTAATTTGTTCATGGTTTCAGTCCATACACAGCTGGTTGCAAGCCAAGACATCACAGTAGGAGGATATGGTAGAGAAAAACTGCTTAGCTCATGGTGGCCAGAAAGCAGAGCTGTGGAAAAGTGCCAGAAACAAAAGGTCATAAGCCATCCAAACCCATGCTACCTGACCCACCCAGACACTCACAGAGGTGGGGTCTACCAAGTCTTAGGGCAGCTCTCAATGCCAATTACAGTACAATTCCAACCTCACTGCCATTCTCTGACATTCTGTATTCATCTCTTCAGTCTAGACTCTGTTTCAATGGAACATTTTCCCTGAAATTTTTGCTTCCTAAAAGTGGTGTACCCATGGTGCTGTATGCCAGACAAAGGGCTATCTTTAGTTTAGTCTATTCCCTTTGCTTCACAACATTTCCAAGTATTCCCAGTTATAAAAGATGATACATTGTGTCATTTTGAGAAGATTAGAAGCCAAGTAAGTGGCTCAGCAGCCAGAGTCCTCACTTTGAAAGCATCTTCAGCCTGTGCAAGAGGAGAGCATGAAGATGGTATAGGTGTAAAGTGATCATGGCCCTGATTCAATATGACTGAATCCCCAAAACAATAGTTCATCTTCCCAATGACTGCTTCATCCTTCTTCCCCACTGCCTCCCTGGATACAACTTCTTTTTACTTTTCCCTCCCACACAAGCAAGCCTCCAATCAGTTCCTTGTACATTACTGAAGTTGTCACTGAAACTCCACCCCTAGCAAAAGTCCATAAAGTCTCATCCTCTCTGTCTCAGGTCAGAGAATCTTTCCATCTCCCTGCCCTTGATTCTCTCTGCATCTTCAGAATTAACAAAAGTTCCCTCCTCTCCTTATTTCTGCTTCTTTGCTGTGCCACCACCGTCACCGACAGCAAAACTTGCCGTTTTTGGTACTTTGACTTGGGTTGATGAGTAGTGTACCTCCCAGAGTATCACCTTCCCTGGGTTTGAGTTCCCTCAACAAGCCACTTCCTGTTTCTGCTTCTGCCTCTACTGTCTGCCATTGCTAACTAATGTCCAATACCAGCCAATCTCAATCCACACAGATGAGCCCAAAACTTGTCTCAGGGAAATCTCACATCATTTTTCCTCATCTCAAAAATCATGAGCTCACTTTGAGATTCCCACTTCTTCCTCATAGCCTGGCCCCCTGCTTTTTCTAGTGAGGACTGCTAAAGCAGGTGATTGGCCTTCTCTCTCAAATTCTTACTCAAGACTAAAAAGTGATGACTTTTTGGCAGGAAGTGACATGAGGCTTTTACCTTAATCTTTAGGTTCATCTTAATTTGGCCACCATGGAAAATATTCTTTCCATCCTCCAATGCATACACTGCTGGGTTGTCTCCCAAAGAACCTTTGCACCCTTGGATTTCAAGGATATCTCACACCCAAACTAGTAAATTTTTAAAAACTTCTGTTATTGCAATGGCACATGGCCAGAAATGCCTTCAAAACCTTTGTTGACTCTGAACACACATCCCTCCCACCTTTCTCCATCTGCTATTCACCTGCCATATCTGTTGATACCACCATTTCTAACCCCTCCTCCAGTAACTGCCTTGTCAGTCTCCTCCCACCATGGTTCCCCTATAGTTTCTGAGACCTCTCTTTCCTCCTCCATATTGGAGCCTCAGGTGCCTGCATCAACTCCTCTCACCTTTTTCCCTTCTGATTTCCATACCCACTCCCATGTGACTTCCCCAGCTGTGCCACTAGCCTGCGACTGCTGGCCGTGTGGCCAAGCACACCGTCTTATGCATCACGTGGCTGCCACCATCTTGCCGCCACGTGGCCGTCCACCACTCCAATAGGGTCTCTCCTGCTTTGATGTCAGAACACTGATTTGAGGTGCCGTATCATACGACAAGGTGCTACCGTCTTGCATGCCATGTGGCCCTTCACCCCCACTTTGTGGTTGCTGTTTTGTGACATCAGAGGATGGCCAGCAACATGTCACCATCTTCTAGGCCATGTGGTCATCCACCACCATCTAACAGTCACTCCTTTCTTAGTGTCTCATCACATGATGGGCCACTGTCATCTTGTAGCCTCTCCTGCAATATATAGTAACAATAAATGAGAGGTTTTGATTTTGTAAAGATGTTCATGCATTGTGTGTATTTATGTGTTTGTATGGTTTTCTGTAAACAGCTGTATCTCTTTTTATTTGAGCTTTAGAATATAGACTTAAAAGCATCCTTTCTCCCAAGTTACCACCTGGTCTAAGTGATACAAAAATAGGTTTACTCAAAGGTCATAAAAAACTTAGCTAGTTAAACAAAAATTATTGAAATGGGGATATTATTGGACAGCACACCGATTGTTGGACAGATGGGTGGCCAACCTTTCCTCATTGATTAGAAGCCCCCAGTAATCTCCATAGGTGTTTTGAAAGACACCTCGAATAATTTGGCCATTTCTTAAAAGATAAAATTATCTTTTTTAATTAAAATAAGGTGTATTCATAAAGGATGCTTTTGATATATTACATGTATTAATGCCTCCCAAATGTATCATATTCTACAAAGTAAATTTTCTTTCAGATTTGAACATATGACTTTTTCTTATAAGTTCCAGAGAAGAGGTTCATGTCAAACCAATGTGAAGTCATCAGTCAAATGATAATTTTCTAACAAGAACTTATATGTATGCTGTGTACATTTAGAGATGCTTAGCTAAAACGAATATTTCATCATGACTGTTATAATATGCTACTATGTATGACTATTGATGTCAAATGATCTCCATAAAATTATATAACTGTTTTCTGTTGACATTCTACAGCAACTTAACTACTAGAACATCCATGGTTGGTAAGAAACAATAGTTCTCTGGTTATACTTTATCCTTCAAGGTGCTTAATACTCAGATAAAATTTTAATAATTAAGTGTATTGCTCAAGTGGGGTCATGACTGTGACTACCTGACCATTTCATACAAGAGCCTTTGGTAATCGCTTATGGGAAGACATAGGAAAGGTTTGAAAATGTCACCTACTAAGGAAGAGCTGGAATGCCTTTGGCTTTGGCTCTTCTGTACGGGAGATTCTGGGTAAAGTTCAGAAGACCAAAATGTTGATAGAAATTCTGCCTGAAAAGACCAGGCTGGGGAGGTTTCTGCTGGGAAGATAAACTGTACTGGTTGTTTCACTACAGATGATGTATGTAATGGCTTGGCAGAAAGTTTGTCTGTATTTTGCTTGTGTCCAGAGACTTTGCCTGAGATTGAGGTTAAATACAGTGAGTTAGTTAATCTTGAAAAAAAAAAAAAAAAAAAAAAAAAAAGAATCTCAAGGCAGTCAAAAGTTGAGTCAGCAACATGGCTATTGTTGAGGGCTTTTAGTCAGATATATGTTGAAAGTCAAGACCAAAGAGCCCAACAGGATGATTCAAAATGTTGTGAGTTTGGCCAGAAAGAAAGTGGTAAGAAGGCTATGGGCTATGAAGATAGAGCTGAGATCTCCATTGCCTAGGAGGAATAGCAGAATGAAAAAGATGTCCTGAGAGCATCACAGGAGATGGCAGGTTCTTTCCCTTTGCAACCTCAGAATTGCAAGGGTGAGGGATTTTGCTTTGAGGAGAAAGCTTCAGAGTTCCATGTTCCAAAATGGAGGTGGCAGCCACACCAGGTTCCAGAATGGTATTGGCATAGAAAATTTGCTCCTTGGAATCAGGGTCAGAGTGTTCAGCAATCCAGGCACTTGACCCCTGTAGCCAAGAGAGAAGGAAGCCTGGCTACTGCTCCATCTGGTAGCAGACCTTAACATCACCCACATGGCATTGGCCTTAGGTATACTCAAAATACAGGAATTCTGAGGTTATAAATGCTTTCACCTACATTTCAAAAGGCCTGGTAGGCCAGGTAATGTGCCCCTGAGAAGGCAATGTGTAAAGCTCTGAGTGAGAAGCCTATTCAGTAAAAACTCCAAAAGTTTGGAAAATCCATGAACATGTATTTCTGAAAAAAGCTACAAAAAGGTAACAAACAGCCCCAGAGAAAAGACATGGGAGCTACCAGCAGAAGTACAGTGAAGGTGAAGTCATGTAGAGCTTTTGGAGCTCATAAATCATTGCAGATTGCTTTGGATGTTCCACATAGAACTATAGGACTTAATGTTTGCCCTTCTGGATTTTGGGCTTGGTTTGTTCCCAATGCTTCATATCCTGCCGCTTGTACCTTTTGTAATGGTAATGTTTTTATTGTGCCATTAAATGTTAAAAGTGTCTAATTTTTCATTTGTACTGGGGCTCATAGATAAGAGTTTGCCTTAGATCTTGGAGGAGACTTGGGACTAAGACTTTTCAGCAATGCTGAAACTGTTAGGACTTTGGCAACTCTTAGAATTAGACTAAAATGCCTTTTGCACAAAGGGATGTGCATGAGTCTTTTGGGGGGGGGGCGCCAAGAGGAAAAATGCTATGGTTCTAATGTAATACATTGTTTAAATTGTAAAATGTTAATAAGCATGTCTATGTACCTAAAAACTGGTTTAAGAAAATGTCTGGTTTCCTTGACAAAGGATGGATTGTACTGGTTGGTACATTGTGTCAACATGAAAAGTTTAGAAGTTCTTAGTAGAGAGCCAGGATTCTTACTTTGTAAACACCCTCATCCTGTGCAAGAGAGGGCATGAACGTTGTGTGAGTTCTTCACGTGAGCCCCAGGGGAGGGAAGAGAGGCTGGCTAGAAGCCACAGCTTCTGTCCTTCCCTTTGCAGTTGCCATAAACTGCTGCTCTTTTATGTGCCACTTTACCTGGGAGCCAGCCCAATATAGACTAAAACCTCCATAAACTGCATAAGTAAACCTTTCCTGCCTTAAATTTTGGGTTCTGGGTATTTTGTCACACCAATGAGTAAAAAATAACTGAGACAGCTCCCTATAAGGTGTACTAATGTAGACCCAGATTCTCCTGAAGGAACAATTGTTATTAATTCCTATTTTATGTCCTTATCCATTCCTGACATTCATGCCAAGCTTACAAAGACAGATCTCAGGCCTCAAACCCTACCGGGGAGACTTACTTAATGTGGCTTGCTGTGTCTTTAGTAATAGAGACAAAATATTAACTATACACCATTGCCAGTTTTTGGCTATGACACTTGAGACTCCCATCAAAGCAGGACCTGGGAAAGGAATGCTGAGCCTAAACAAGGTTGCCACCCGAGTCACTCCTGAATGGTTTACACTGGGCATGAGCCTGCCCCAACTTGCAGCTACTACTGGGATCTAGTCCCATCTACAAGAGTCACTGGAAATTCGACTACCTTGTCTGCCAGAGACAGTAAGCAATCTACTTCCCTACCCTTACAGGAGAACTCACTACAGCCAGATCCATTAACAGTTGACCTGCTTGGGTCTTGCTGCTGGAGAAAAATGATGAGTATGGTGTCCAACGCCCCATCAAGGTATCTTTGTCAGAGCCTCAAGTCTCACTCAGGTATGACACTCTTTTATTGCCACAGGGGCCACAGATGATGTTCTTCCAGAGCTTTCAGGTCTCTGTATTAGATCCATAGTCTCCATAGTGGGTGTTGATTGCTGACCTACATGACCCCTTCCTTCAGACAGGTCCCATTCTCTGATGACTCTAGACACTATCTTTTACTCATAATTTCCTTGTGATCCCAATCTGTCCCACACCTCTTGTGGGGAAAAATCTCCACCAATGGCTCTACTTTCTCTTTAACCTCTCTCTCAGTGCTTGTTCTATGTACCCAACTGCAATGGGCAGCCAGCTCCTCCCTCCCTCTTCCCTCTTTTCTTATTGACCACATAGTCTGGGACTCTTCTAGTCATACTCATGCCACCCATGATACCCTTGATGGTTTGCCTCAGGGATCCTTCAGCCTTCCTGTGTTCCTTAACATCCTATAGCCCTTAAATACCAGTGGAGAATAGAGACAAATGTGGGCCTACCAAACTTGTCCTGGGGCTGCGCCTGCCTTGGATTCAGCTTACCTTGGCTCTAACTAGACTCAGGACACTTTCTAGGGCACCCTCCTTCCTAGGTCAATTTAATTTTTCTGCCTCACAACTTCCCCACTTCTGATAACATCCCTCCCCTTGCTGACTATTTTCCTGTTAGATCATTCCTCTGGTACCTGCTGTACCATGTGTAGGCCTGCCTCCCACAACCAATAGATACCGCTCAACTGATGCCATCTATATTTTCTGGATATTTAATATATCTTAAATCCTCTATGTCTACAGGATTAGATCCTACATGGACAGGCCCCTACCTGGTCATAAAAAATAAATGGGAAGGAAATAAAAACATGTATGTATTAATAACTCAACTTTTGTAAGAAGTAGGGCCTTCGGGTGACCTGTGAACAGGTTTTCAGGGGCCATCTGCAGCAATGACTGAAAAAGAAGAACCAAATGACCTAATTTAATCCTTACAGTGGTCCTGTGACCACAGTAAATTTACTCAAGTAAGACAGCAGCAGATGAGTTAAATAACTGACCTGAATTCCCCAAGTAAAAACATGCAGCTGTCTTCAAGTCTTTAGCTTATCCATTCCAGAGCTGTTAATATATATTAGCAAAAGAATTTCAGGGCATGAATAAATTTAGGCATAGAAGAAAACATTGATTTGCTAATTGAGTGCAAGACTGCTCAGAATATTTTACATGCTGATATAATTGTGACTTTCCAGAGATCTATGTGGGCTTCTATGGCTTGCTGGAACATAGAGCCCTGAGTCCAGATTATTGGTAGGAAACACAACCATGGTTTCTCATGGTACTAGACCCTGGCTGCCTATCTCTATCTGACTTTGACATTTAATTCTTTGCGATGCTTAAAGGAGTCAATGATATAAACATCCTCCATGTTTAGTTATTTGATTAAATAATTGTTAAAGACACATATGTGCTTAGCTTTGGGCTAGGTGCTGTATTTGTCCTACTAACCACTGAAATGTGCCTATTCTTGTGACAATACTGAGAGAAATAAAAATAACTGTGACAGCACAACCTTGTTGCACAGTGGTCTTTTGCAAAGCATCCATCACTTGTATATCACTTGCTGGGGTAGCTATAGATGCAGTGGGTATTAGTAACCCAATATAATAGATCAGATTGCAGTTCTAAGGGGTCAGGTAACTTGCTCAGTCTGCCAGTTATTTATTAAATGAGGATATTTCTTTATTACCTTTTCTTCAGTGAGGGGGAAGTTTCTTTCCTCCATTACCTGCTTCACGATTCTATGCTGTATTCTGATTTCTAAGTGGTGGATTTCATTTCTCCATATACACATCAAAACTATAGAACATATGGTATAATTCTTCATAGAATGGTAAAGCCAGAATTAACTTTGGCCATATTTTAAAACTCCTCAATAGATGGTCAAAGAAACAGGTTCAAGGAAGCCTAGTGAACTGCCAGAGCTCTCTATCAAGCTACCCACAACTCTCTCTCTGCTTTTGAACAAGCATATTTTATTCTGGTTTGTTCTAAAAAGCTCTAGACAAACTGAGGTTTTAGTACCAAGAGAAGCATTCAGTTCTGCCTTGATGGGTAACCTAGCAGAACTGGATGTGGATAAACTCAATGTTCCTTTCATAGATTTCTTTTACCTAGGAGATGGCCTAATGCCTAGATTTCTTACCTATGACCGGTGATCTCTCATGCAGGAAACTTGTTTATATTGGCAAATACATTGTCACCTTTATCTGACCCATATCCTGTTTATGCTCACCTGATTATAACTTTAGCACTGAAAATATGACCTTGTATTTTTCTTGGAATCCAGGGGAAAACTTAAGTAGAAGTTTAACACAGCACTGCAATAGGTCATAAAGTCAAATACTTATTGCTTAAAGATTCTGAGCAAGGAGGCTATAATAAGTCAAGAGAGTGGTCCTCCATGTGCAAACTTGATTGTGGAAGGAAGGACTGAAGAGTTTGGCAAGGGTAGCAGTGTGTACTAGGGATTGAAATCTGGGTCACTTCGAAGATCTGTATAAATGCCAAAACAGTTCCTTCTAAAGAATGTGGGGGAAAGCTGGCAAGATAGCTCAGCAGACTAAGATGGTGTTTAGGTAAGTGCAGGGACTGGGGTTTGATTCCCAGTTCCACAAGTCATGCTGGCCCCACCCTCAGGCATGCTGAGCCAGCCACTGAGTCTGAGTGTGGTGGCATGTAAGTGTAATCCCAGTGCTGGGGAGGCTGAAAACAAGAGGATCACTGCAAGTCTGAGATGCATAATTAGAACCTGCACAAAATACATTAAAAAAGAGGAATCTGGGGGAGTACAAAGGGCCCAGCCTTCTAGGCAGGGGAGAAGCCACTAAGAATTTATCTCAGGCCATGGTCTTGGATCACATGAAGTGGGTAGCATGCTCTACCAATGGAACTGTAATCGAAGCTTCTGCTGTGCTATTCCCATTGTGTTGCTGAAATAGGGTGTGAAGCCACTCAACAAACAAGTTTGTTCCTGGCATTACTGTCCCAGCTGGCTTTTGTTTATTCCTCTATTGTTTGAGGTGATTTGGAAAGAAGTAGAAAGCCTGTTAAGTCTTCACTTTGGCAGTGATCTTTAAGACCCATAAAAGATTAATCACTGAGGGAACCCATAACTTTGCCATGATCAAAGGAAAAATTCTATTTTTATGGCTGCCCATGTTTTATCCTCTATAAATTTTATAATAATGATTAGGCTCAAACTATGGGTATAATTTACATACATCAAAATGTCTCTCAATGTCCTTGCAGCCAGTTAAACACCTACAGCAAATATAAGAAAGCACATTAAAAAGCAAAGAATGCCTGGGCTCTCTGGGGTGTTAATCATTGAAACTTCTCTAAGGGAGAGAAGGAGAGATAGTGGGCAGTGGGCAGGGATGATTGGTAGAGAGAAAAAGAACAGGATTGTGGCAGTGACTGCCTAAGACCACAGTTATGCTGAGTTCACATAGGTCTAGTGTACTCTGCACATCTCAGAAATACACTTACTTCAGCTTTTTAAAACTTTCCCAGTGTGATCAGCCCTTTTTCCAGAAATGCATTTTCTCTTCTATTGAGCAGAAACTCTTTAGAAGCATCAGTATAGGAAGGACTTGAGAAATTGATGCTCTTTAGCATGACTCCTTTCTCCCAGCTGAGTCCAGATTGTGCTAAAAATCCACAGATAGAGATAGTGTCTATCCCTGGATTGTTCTGCCTCTCCTCTGCTTTTCCCTCCCACTTAGCTTACCTTGGATTGATTTTGCCTCCTAGCAGCATGTTAAAAGTTATCATGTGGAGATTTAAGTCCAGGCATGCTGGCAGACATGTACCAAGGCAATGGGAGCTACAAGGAGAGTATGATACAAGCTTTCAGGGTAAACATCAAATTATCCAATTTGCTATAGCCACAGAACCTTATAAGCCTAGCAAATGCATTGTGAGGGGTGTTTTGTGTTGGATAGATGAAGCAGGGAGTATTTCCATAAAGCACTGCTAATGTACACTAAGTCTTCAGGTTAAATATTGTGAAAGAGGAAAAGTCCCAGCTGTTTCCCTGCTACCCTCCTCCTTCTAAATGCCTGTTTCAATGTTCCTGGGATGATTGAAGGACTGCTCTACAATTTCTCAGTGGAATCATTTTCATGTTGATGGGAGACATTGCCAGAGCTTGTACCCACACTGGAGGGTCAAGGGTCCTCTCGTCTCTGCTTATTGAAATCCTATCTCCTCCTTCAATTTTGCTGCCTAGCCTTCAGCTTGAACTATTACTGTCTGTGCATTATCCATGACTTGTGTCCTATATTTGGAAATGTTCCCTGTTTCCATAAGGTTCTCCTTCTACCATAAGAGCTGTTGAACTCTTTCTCTGAATTATGCAGATTACCTAATTTAATATGAGTACTTCAGTGAAATAGTGACACTTGTTATCTTCATTCGAAATATGAAAAAACTACAGCTGGAGATGAAATGACTTGCCCAAAGTCAGAGGTAAGACCCAGACTCAGGCAACCTCCATCCATTCAGAATGTTTATCCACCATACTGACCATCATTTAAAACTGTGTGCAGTGTATTGTTGAATATAGCTCCCAAAGAACTGTGTATTACTTGTGTGTCTTTGTTTTCACTCAGTCTGACTAGAATACTCAAATACATTTTAGTTGCAAAGGGCCAAAGCTGAACCAGGAAACCCAACAACCAGAGCCTACAGAGCCAGCAGGCACAGAAAGATACTTATCCCCAGAGAGACCCTGTTTTTTTAATTCCTGATCATGTAAAAAGACTGGAATAGGATAATCTAGTTTAAGGACAATGTTAAATAAAAGTTTCATTAATCAGAATGGGTATTTCTACAATAATGAGCCAGGAGTTGAATTTTAGAATTCCCTTTATGTGTTGTTAGTAACAAAGCTGTTATAAAAATAATTTGATAAGATAGCCCATTGCAATGGTGTGACTTAAATATGTAAAAGGGTCCCTTAGCCCAGTGTCTGAGGATCCCCAACTTATGTAATACTAACATAATGGATTATGCATATTGTATTGGGTTAAAAATGAAACCCAGTGAAGTATTACAGCACTTTAAAATATATATATTGGGCCTTGTTCAGCACAGATATTTAAAATTTAAACCTGTTTAAATATTCAACTGAAACTAAAATAAAATTCTGAAAAATGGAATTCAATAGAAAAGCTCCATTAAGAGTAAAAATGCTTCTCCAAATCCATTTGGTTCTAATAGAAATCCATTGAGTGAGATTTTCATTGTTGCAGCGCCAGCCAAGAGAAAAATTATACATGCATTTGGGCGGGAGAAAACCAGTTGGACTTTCTGTGGCAGGAGTTACACACACACTCCTTGGAACAAAGTTTATTTTAAATGGTTCAGAGCTCTTTCTCAAGCAGAATCCTCCTATTTGTTCTCTATATCAATGAAATCTCATTTCATCTTCCACATTAGATGTAATTCTTAAAAACAAAAACAAAAACTACTTGCCACCTTTTGCTGCAATATCAGGATACTGACCAATTTTAGTAAACTTGCCTTCTGAAACCTAAGCTTTATTTCCCTGATAAACATCCCACAGGATGCTTTTATTCAATTAATTGGAATGATTGCTTGTGTAGGAATACACTGCTTTATCAAGGTCAGTTTGAATATCAGCCTTGGGCAAAGCCCCAGACTTTCTTTTTGTGGTTCTCCAAACAGCAAACATGAGTTTGCTAAAACATAATTAAAATAATGGGCAAGAATTAGCCAGCTTGGTAAGTGCATTCTAATAGCGAATCCAGAGAATTACACAGGCAAGCAAACAGCAGCTTTCTAGAGACAGAGATTGCTATTGGAAGACGGAAAATGGAGGGTATTATGAAAAGAAATATAGGATAATATAAACAGAATCTCTAATCCTGAGGACTGTAAATCCCTTTTCCTTAATTGGTTTAGAAACTGTGGTCTGTAATGTGAGATGGAGGGATCTGGCTGCCTTTCTTCTTTGCTGCTGGAATCACATTAAATGAAAAACAATGGCAGGGTTGACAGCTCCTTTTCTGTGGGGGCATTTAGCGCTAATCTGCTATTGAGACTAATGCAATTACACGGGATTAGAGCACTGCCAGTGGTTCCTAGATTGGGAATTTGGGTGGAATGCGAGAGTGGGCTCTTTCAAAGTAGGGTGTGGGGTATAGGCAAGAGAGCCGAACAGGTCCACAGTGCTCCTAATTACCCTATAATTAAGGAAAATAACCCTGATTTTGTAATTAACTCAGGATCTTGATTGTGAATTATAATTCAACCAGAATTCTAGTTTGGGACCTCTTCCTTGTTGCTTCTCACTGTTTTGTTCACTTTTAATGATTTTGAGTTGAATTCAGAGATCTCCCTCTAGAAACACACCATTCTAATTATTCTTACAGTGTATACGCTTCATTTTAGTTTGTCAAAACATAGGGGAACTTACATTTATGAATTTAGAGATCAAAATGGGACACAGCATCACTCCCTGGTCTCCTGTAGCATGTTCTGTGCAAACAGACAGGTCCTATTGGTTTCATTACAAAATGATTGCGGAAATCCATCAGCACTAGTGACATGACCACAACTGGGAAGCTAATTCAGAGTTTTTGTGAGTGTTCCAGGAAAAACGGACATTTGTTGCATGCTTATTGCACAAGGTAGAAGTGTGATATTTTTCAAGATAATCCATGAGAAAAGCACAATGCCTTGAAATAAGCATTGTCAATTTCCTCCTGTGAACCTTAAAAAATGCCTCCAACAAAATAGGTACTCCATACTATTAATTATTATGTTTCTTAGTCATTTCGTAAGTATTTCCAACCATTATCATTTTTAAATAAAAGTAGTGAATATGACGCATTTATCACATCTGCAGCATGAGGCAACAATAACCGTCTAACTTAATTCCAAAGCTACGTAAGCAAATAAACAGTTCCACTGAATGCTAGTTATTCCATCCTGTACATGTTCTATTTCACTGAATTGTGAAAATTTGAATGGGATGCAGCGATGAGAAAAGACACACCAAATAAATCAGTTCTGAGATTAGAGTATCTCTCTAATGTCCAGCAGAGACCCTCTGCTCTAAAAATGCCTCTAATCTTTGGCTTATGGTATTTTCTTCAAAAGGTTCATGTCTTAGAGCAAATGTGACAACTTGGAATGTGAACTAAAGATGGAAAATTGTTTATGAATGTGAGGACCAAAGGACATGAGACACTGATGATTTTAACACAGGGATAGTAGGGATGGAAAGGAGAAAAGCAGAGTTTTAGAACTACATGAAGACAAATGCTGAAGATTTCACATATTCATGAAGGTGAATTCTACCCAGTGCTAAACAAGATGGCAACTGCTCCTAGGTTACTTACAGTAGTTAGCATCTTCTCTTTGGGCCTTGAAATAAATCAAGTCTTCATTGTCAGAGGGGAAAGAGCTTTCTATACCTTTCCTCAAAAGCCCCTCCTGATTAACAAAGAGCATCAGATAATGACATCAGGCTCTCCAGATCCAAAACTTTTATCCTCAAGACAAGAGAAAGAATAGGTTCTTAATTTTAAGGGTCTACATATATGAAAGAAGAGTACCTCATCTCAAAATTGGGCCGGAATCCCAGGGATGGACTTCTATTCTGCACACTGATCTGAACTTCTCACCACTACCAGCACCATGACTACCACCACTCTCACCAGAATCCACCCCTAATCACCACCATCACCACCAACCACTCCTTCATCACCAACCACCAACACCAACAACCACCATCCTCACTACAGCCACTAGCATCACCACTAACCACCACTCTTATCACAAACCACCACCATCGCTGCCATTTTGGGGGCTTTCCTGTGTTCTATTTCCTGGGATAATCACATAGGTATACAAATCACAATCTGCAGGGAAAGTAGGCCTTTTTTACTTATCATACAAGACAGAAAACTAAGTAACATCCCTAATCTGTCACCTCCAAAAATACTAAATTCAAGACTTGATCTCAAGCCTTTGTGAAACTGCAACTCATTCTTTCCATATGATGCTACACTGATGGCTTTACCAGATCCAATATTAATGCCTTCAGTTTCTCAGTAAGGAATGCTAACCTCAACCCAAGAATGTGACCATGGGGACAGCATGTCATCTCCTGGCTATAGTGATGGTCAGGACTAGATCAGGGTCTGTGACCTGTAAAGTTTCCCTGGACCCCATAGCCAAGACCCCAAATCAAGCTCAAGGCTTGATTTTATGCTCAGCTGTTACTCTCTTAAAATTCTTAATGTTTGAAAAAGAATCACCATATTTTCCCTTTGCATGACGATCTACATGTTACATATCTGGTTTTGTGATTGGTTTAGGGATGCACAAATAAAACAATGGTGTAAGTCAGTGAGATTTGATTCCAAGACATTTTGGGGGAATGTAGAGCCTTTTCCACTGTAGTGTAGAGCCCAGAGATTCTAGAAGCCACTCTAAACAGAATCTGCCTAATAATAAAGCCAGAGGACAACAGAGGTGAGAAAGAGAGTTCATTAACTTATTTAAATGACCTGAGTCTAATACATGTGTTATGTTATTCTTAACTCGTGTTGGGCTGGGCATTTATGTGACTTTAAGTTCTCTAAAGCAAACACAGACATGTGGTTAGGATGCTGGGTACTTATTAAGGATACATGCCTCTCAATAGAATGGGAGGAATCAGGGCCAAATAGAGGGCGAAGGCCAACTTCTCCATTTGCAGGCTTGGCAAAAATCCCTGGCAACTGAGCAGGTGCACTGGACTGAATATCACCTGTCTGATGTAGCCTGCGCTTGGCATTTGCTCAGCCTCCAGGTGGGGCTGCCACAGGAAAGATGTAGCTTAAATGGGAGCAGCTCCACAGCTGAGGCAAAGCAGGGAGAGGCAGACAGCTGAGGTTGCTGCCTGCCTAATCTCCCTGCATCTGGACAGCAAGTTCTCTGAAGAGGTTACATCGCAGTATACCTTGAGTCTTTCACCATAACCAAAGACCAAAGCTTCTATACACTATTTTATCAGGAAACTCTATTTTAGACTATCATGGGGCCATTTGTGTTGAGCAAGGAAGGGAAAGAGCTGGTCTTCTTTGGATAGGAGGTAAGAAGTACTCAGGATATAAGAAGCTTATGAAAGGTGCTGGGAGTACCTGCGTTGGTGGTATAGTGGTAAGCATAGCTGCCTTCCAGGTGCTGGGAGTGCTGAAACATAATACTTAAATTTGCCTTCTTGAAGTTCACCATTTAGTTGGGAAGTAGGAACACATGTATAGTCACTTCCTCATTGCGGGTACAAATCACTGCACACCTACAACTTAAAGATTGAGTGGTTTGTTTTGACTCACATTTCCAGATTGTAGTTGGCCAGCTGGAACGAAGGGAGGCAGGATGGAAGGGCCTGGGTGGAGAAAAACTACTCACCTTGTGGCATCTGGGGAGGGATATGTCCTTCCAGTGAGCAGCCTATTCCAGCCAGGTCCACCTCCCAATGCCAAGCCAGCTTTAGTGCCTCCATAACCAAACTGTGTTCCATGAGCAACACCTCTGGGCTCAGGAGGCTTTGGGAGGACTTCCAACATAAACTGTAACATTTTGCCTCTGTTCCACAAAATACTCATGTGTACTTCCTTATGCAAAGTGCATTCAGTCCATCTTGAACAGCTGACAAATTCCTAACAGTTCTAGCACTACTGAGAAGTCCAGCTCTAAAGTCTACTCTGAGACTTACAAACAATTTTTAGCTGTGAGCCCCTATAAAAATTAAAAAGAAAGTTATACCTGGTGACATAGAACAGCACAGGGTAAACATTCTCATTCCAAAAGGGAAAAATAAGGGGATAGAAGCCAATGGGAACAAAGTATGGCTGAAACACAGTTGGGCAAATATAAAATCCAATAGCAATATGCCTAGCAGTCAGGGCAAGTTGTGCCTAAATATGACTTGTAAATGTCGCAAGCAGCCCTGTCCCTATGGCATTGCCAGTTCTAATCCTAATGGTCATTCAGGCTGACTGTACTCACTGCTTACAGGGTTTCTCAAATGATCCATATTCCCAATTGCCCCAAATTCTTAAGATCTTCATTGTGCATTTAGCTTCATTCCTATAGTTTTACACACTTCCCACTCAAGAGTACACTGCTTGGCCTCCAAGGTCTTCTGAAATATGTGTGGAAGCCTCTCTCACCCCCACAAAGCTTCCATTCTATATGACTGTGAAACCTGCACCAAGTGGATGATGTCAACATCTGCTGTTGACTCAACCAGTAGTTAGGATCCTTGGATCATAGCTGTACAGGTCCCTGAGTGAACCAAACCCCAGGGAACCAATTCCCTAAGTGGCCCTTCCTGAGGCTCTCTTTTCAAAGCAGATTTTCACTTTTGCACCTCTTAGCCTGTAAAGTGAAGAGTTTTGCTGATTCCTCACATGCCTTCAAGTAATCTTTCCTGTATTCTGTTTGGAAAGTACTTGGCTTTTTTTCAATGCTAATTTTTTGACAAGCATACTCTTCTCAGCCAAACCTTTGGAGTCCTTCCCTTTCTGAGGAAAAAGAAAATTTTTCAGATGAGTTTTTAGCTCTCAACTTGTAGTATAAACCTGGCTAAAAGCATCATGGTACAATTTGTATTCATGCTACAATTTGAACATTGGGGTACTCTGCAATTTCCCCCAGAAGTTTAGTTCACTATCTTTAATTTTAGTTGTCTTGAAAAGTTTAATGTCATGAGCAAAATGTAGACACATTTTCTAAGAGCATAACACAATGGCCTAGAATCTTAATCGTCAATGGGTCTTTGCTCAGCTGACCTCTCCTGAGACTTATCTTTACCCTCTACTTTTTTTTTTTAGCATTCTGTTCTTCTGAGCTCAAAACATAATTTCCCATAAAGCTCAGCTCATAACATCCTAGGGATTTCTAGCTGGCATTTCTAAGCATTAGAATATTCCTCCTGAAAACCAATCCTAAAAACTTGTGAACTACATGGCCAAGTAGTATTATGTCAACCTGCTTCTCCACTACCAAAACAGATCATAGTCATTTCCCTCATCATTAAGACAAAATGCCCAACAACCACAACTTAACGTAGGGAGGTTTATTTTGACTCACAGTTTGAACTGACAGTTTGCCAGCTCCAAAAACAGGAAGACCAGGGGAAAGGGCCACATAGGAAGAAGTCTTCTGACTTCCAGCAGAGAGAAGCCATGAGACAAGGAGGGAGACAGGTCCTTTCAGTCCCACTTTCTACCACTGACAGTGGTTATGGAACCCAGTCAACTCTTTGTAAGCCTTACCTCTTAACTCATGAGGATTTAGAGGATACCATATATATACAAACAGTAACACATACGAAGTATAAAGACCAAATAGATTTGGGAGGAAATGCTGCTAAAACAAGAGCCTTGAAAGTATGTGCAGTGTGTACAGTGTCACCCTGAGAAGTAATTGATCTTGGGGACTAGAGTAATCATATATGTGTTCACCTGACATGAGACTGGAGCTGAACCTTAAAGCCAGCTTTTTATAACTGGAGAGCTAAGAAGTAGGTTATGGATACCCAAAATGCAATTGACCAAAAAAAAATCAGTGGACCACATTGAAAGTGACAAGTTGGGAGCAAGCCTGAAGGTCTACCGTAGCATCAAGAAAGAAGAAGCACAGACAAACAGGAAGTGGAGAACAAAGTTTAAAAAGGTCCATTGTGCTGGTGCAGATTAGGACTATATATGTGTAGAGCTAAGATTATTTTAAAACAAAGATGAAATTCTTTTCAGAAACTTTTTACTCATTCTCAAGTCCCAGTATTGTTGGCCCTCCAACTACATGTTCTATATGCATACACTGCTCATGGAACTTTTGACAAAGTAAATTTTTGAAATGACAGAAATTCAATGTGGATAACAATGGCCACATATCACTTTTCTAAACATGAAACCACTCTTTAAGCAAGCTGTTGTTTGCTAAGAATCTATCTGAGTTGTCAAGGCTTAAGGAAAGAAAGCATTGTAAACTTATATAACTTTGTCAGGTGCCAGACAATGGAAGAAATATTCCAATCACCTTGTACTTTGTTTCTTCATATTTCATAAGTATTCAAATGAAGTAATTGAGCTCAATAAAACATATAGCAGTAGATTCCCTAGAGATATCACTTTTTTAGGAAATGAGTTATAGATTTCAGATCTAGGCCTCTTGTCTCTGCCAGAGATTATACCTCTATGGGTTGAAAGGTCTCTCTTTGAGAAGTTGGACTGCATAGAAATCAGAGATAATTTTCAGAATGATTACCTTTCAGGTACTCACTGTGATGCTCACATATTTTTTATTCTGATGATTCCCTTAGTCTGACTACCTTGTGACAAATCCTTGGTGCATGGAAAAATGGACTGAGGGAAAGAAAGAAATGAATAAATATAGGATTGATTTAAGGACCTGTCAAATAGACATAGTTGTTTAGTGAACCTTAGGTGAAACTCAGGGACACTATGTCTGCTCTTCCAAAAAATTCTGCATACAACCTGTTTTCTTTGCTGCACAAGAAACAGATGTTAGAGCCCTTTTGCCAGATTATATTCCCAGCTGTTCAGGAAAAAGGCCTGCACAGTCCGTCGTCACCTTGTTCAGTGGCATAACCAGCACTTGGTTATTTTTTTATTTAAAAGAAATTTTTGTTATTTGCTTAATATTTGTTAAAGGAAAGAAAGAAATTATCTACTGCCAGACAGTAAGAAAAGTCATTCCCTTTTTAATTTCACAAAGCCCCAGAGACCTTCTGCCTATGTAATGTTATCCAATTTCAAGTTTCAAAAGTCTAGCCATCACCCCCATGTGTCATCAGAGGCCATGTCCTTGTGTTTTCAGGCCTCTTCCTGAAAAAGGATCAATATTATTGCTCCCAGTTTGCACATTTTGCTCAGTAGATCAATTTTCAATTCCCCCAAACTGAGTTTCCCAAATTTTTATATTATGAAACTTAACTCCAATCATATGGGCACAGAGAATACACATACCCACAAATGCATTGTTAAGTTTTGGGAAAAAATTATATTTCACTTTAAAATATGGTTCATAGTAGCCTAACTGTGAGAAGAATGCATTGTGTGTGGGCTTCTTTTGCATATTTAGATGTGAAAAAGTATGAGCATTTGCTAGATAATATAATTTTCATCTCGCCGAATATCGAGTACAATTCAATGAAGAAAATGCAACTTTTGCAGTGTGATTTATGCATGCTTATGTACCCTTCATTTTAAGTCTATATGAAATGCAGACATTTATAGTTCTATAACAAGAGAAATAAAATTAGAATGTGTACTAAAACGAGAGATGTATTTTAAATGGGCTTTTGAATCAGAACTGAGGAAGTCATCAGGAGGCCACAGTGAATAATATAATTGGTTATTTTGTTAGATGGCCACTCAGATCAAGGCCTGGCAGGCACAGGATTGAATTCAAGCTGATGGGCATGGGAGATGGAGCAACAGATTCCTGGAAAAGATTGAGAAGCAGCAACATAGTAATCTAGGCTGGCCATAAAGTGCACCATAAAGCCAGTATGAGAAATTCCTCCTGCCGGTGTGATGCATCCTTATTTTTTTACTTTAAAAGAAGAACTATTTTATGATTTGCCATAGATCATTGATCATAGTGCTATTTTATTTCAAATATCTCCCAGCTGTGTTCTGTGTCAAATTTACAAAAGACATAACCATTATTTCTACAAAATATTGGAAGCTTGCAGGGCCATTTGCCCATCAGCACCTATCATTTCTAGTGTATCTCCTTTGGGTATACATTATAGAAGTATTTACCAGCCCACATGATGCATAGGAAAGAGGGCACATTAGAGAGTATTCCTGGCTGTGATGGGCAGTTGATATTCTCTACTGACGCACAATTCTAAAAGAACTCAATATTCCAGTAGAAAAGCTGCATCATGTGCCTTGAGAGATGTATCTGTTCTTCCTCTAAAGTCATATGACCTAAGCTGGGCCAGTTAAAGCCAGCATACCATGTGACTCAAATTTTACCAATCAGATGATCCCACCCCAGCAAAGGAAATAGTCCTTGGTATAAAGTCCCTGGTATAAAGATAGGCTTAGACCAATAAGAATCCAAACTGGAGATTTTCTTAGTGCCACTTAACTTCAGCAGGCTCTGGGCAGCCTGCGGGACTCTGGTAAGCTCCGACTTTCCTTAGCCCCCAGCATGCAGGTGTGGAGCACCTGCTGGTGCTGGTCCAAGCTTTAAAAACTTAGGAGGACTCTGAATGGCCTGCAGGAGGCAGGAGAGCTGTGATCTCTGGGTCCAGTGCATGTAGGTGCAGTGCTTTCCTGACACCACTTAAGAACTTTGGTGGACTCGGGCAGCCTGTGGGACCTGTTGGAGTGATTACTGGGAGCTTCAACACTGCCAAAACACAGGAGCAAAAGGCAATCTCAATCCTCTAGCCCACCTGAAACAAATCCAAGGGACAAAGACATACAAGAACTTGGGAATCACACACTTGAAAGTTTGGAAGTAATAGCAACTTAAGTAAAGACACAAGTCCATCAGACTATAAAAGAAATAAGATAAAAAATAATCTCCAAAAAGACATGACTATAATCATGAAAGAATTGCTCAACACAGCTAAAGAAGACATAGATTAGGAAAAGAAAAAAAAAAAAAAAGAATCCAAACTAGACCAATTAGTATCCTTTCAGGATTCTTCCATGAGCATTTAAAGAGAAGACTAGTTCATTCCAATATTGTTACTAAGTGGAGAGAGATTATATGAGATGAAGGCTGCTGGATGTCATTTTTTTCTAATCACACAGAGAAATATTTCCTAAAGATTGAAGCCAAGGCAAGACAAGTTGAGATCAGAGATGAAAAGAAACCAAACTCTACATAATTTGAGCCTCTAAATAAAATAATTCTTCAATAATAATGTTCCTTCTCACTTTTGAGAACTAGTACCTTTTTGCTATCTACTGTAGTTTGAGTTGGCTTTTTTAATCACTAAAAAATTCCTAATAAACCTATAGATGAGGAGGCAAAATACATTATCCCATGTTTCCAGCCTACCTTCCATGCTGCTTTAGAGTGTAGGTTAGGACCATATAATTCTTGCCAATAAATCATGAATAAAATTATCCAAAGCAGAGACATTCATTAGACAGAGGATCTCAACAAGCTTTTCTTGATTGTGTAGATATAGAGGCAAGACAGTATAACTAGAAGATGGCAGGGCCTCCACCAGTGATTTCGGAAACAATTTTCTATGGATGCATAGGAGCCTCTGTTTGTGTGTCTATCTTTGTGTAAGGGGACATGTGTATATAAATTAAGTGTCCTTTATAAGAAATGTTTGGGAACATATTTATTCTTTTGCATTTTGAACTAGCTGCATACACATAATGAGATATGTTGGCAGTGAGCTCAAAGTCTAAGCATGAATTCATTTTTTAAAATTTACTTTATTTATTTTTTTTATTGAAGAACAAATAGCAATGAGACAGTTTCAAATCAAATTAACAGGACAGATTCAATACTTAATACATTGCAAACTATTTTCGTAATGGTTTGGTATTGTCCAAGGTGCATACGTGATATTATACTTATAGACACTATTATAGCGAATGTCTCTAATCAGTGAATTAAAAGGATGTAGCTGTATAATTATCTTATTTTTCTAAAGCTGAATTATATCACAGTTACAATAATTAATATTTTCTACCTTGTTATCTTCCTAGTGGTTGTCCATAATACTAAAAGCCGAAATAATATCTTGTCTAACCACTAGTAGTGCAAATCTTGCTTCTCTTAGAATTATGTAGAAGCACTGCATATTTATCCTAACTGTACTATTTACACAAACACATCATGATTCTTCTTCTGTATCCCCCTTTTTTTGTTTAAACCTGTCATAGATTGGCACTCCATTGTTATTAAACCATTATAGGTGCCTGAACTTGGTGACACAATCAAACACAGTCCAGCATTCCACAATAATAGTGAGTTATATGAAAAAGTTGTTGACTATAGCCATTTACAGCTCCACTTATTATTATGGCCCCGCATTATATACCTCATTTTTATACTTTTCTGCTGGATGGTTAAGACTGAGATAGAGCAAGACCTACATAACAAAAAATGTAGCTTTTGTTTCTGATGAGGTCAGTCAAGTCCTGGCAGGGTTTATTTTGTAATCCTATACCTTGCTCTGTAGATCCTTTATCTGTGTCAGCCATGTGGATGAGTCATGGCCATTGTTTGATCAGTTTGCTCTCTGTGAAAGACTGAGAGAAAGTTTTCTTTCCATGTGACTTTCCCCATGCACACTATAGATCATCGATCTCCTTCCTCTGTGGCTCCATAATCTCCTTGATCAGAAAATTTGGGGCACAACTGAGTATCATGGTGTTACAGTACAGGTTAACCTATGTCCTGAGTCTTCACTGACATTGAAAGCCTAGGGCCAAAATGTTGGCTGACCTTGCAGGTCTTCTTTTTCTCCAATTTTGATCTGTGAACTTAGGTGGTTAACCATCCAGAAGAAAAGCTGCTTAGTACCCTGCAGCATATGCTGTTCAGTTTGCCCTAACTATCTGACTAAATTCTTTTTAGTTGTTGTTATACATTTCTATTTGTATTTCTTCTTTGACTTCTTATACTAGGGGGATTATACGATATTTGCACATGTGTGTCTGGTTTATTTCACTTATGAGTACATGTTTAAGTGGCATCCATTTCAATATAAATGCTTCAAGTTTATAATTCTTTATAGCTGACTAATACTCCATTATACATAAATACCACATCTTTTTCAACCATTCCTCATTTGATGGACATCTTGGTTGTTTCCAAGATATCACAAATTGTGCTGCTATAAACATAGGTACACATATATCACTATGATATAATGTTTTCAGTTCCTCTGGGAAAATTCTCACTAGGGGGATAGCAGGTTTGGAATGGGATTTCCAGTCCTATTCTCTTGAGGAGTCTCCACAATGATCTCCAAAATGGTTGCACAGTCTACATTCCCACCAGCAGTGGAGAAGTGTTCCCTTTTCCCCACAACCTCTCCCACATTTGTTGTTGGTTGATTTCCTTATGATAGCCATTCTTTCTGGAGTGAGATGGTATCTCAGTGTTGTTTTTATTTTAATTTCACAGATGGCTAGGGATGTGGAGCATTTTTTCGGTTTTTTTTTTTTTTTTTTTTTTTTTTTTTTTTTTTTTTTTTTTTTTTTTTTTTTTTTTTTTTTTGCTTCTTTAATTTTGTCCTCTGCGAAGTGTGTATTCATCTCAGATGCCCATTTCTGAATTGGGTCTTTAAATTTGAGGGCCCTAATATATCTTAGATTTTTTATATTCTAGAGAGCAGACCCTTGTCTGAATTCTTATTAGTTAGGATTTTTTGAAAATTTGTGGGTTGTCTTTTCACTTTGTTGACAATTTCTTTTGATGTGCAAAAAGTCCTCGACAAGAATTGGTCTCAGTTGTTGATTCTTTCAAGTGTTTCCTGTGTGAATACATGTTTGTTCATGAACTCTTTGCCTACCTCTATGTGTTCAAGAGTTCCTTCTACTTTCTCTTCGAGGAGATTGAGTGTTTCTGTTTTAATGTTGAGATCTTTAATCCATTTTGACTTTAGCTTAGTGCTTTGTGATAGACCTCGGTCAAGTTTTAGTTTTCGGCATGTAGAGAGCCAGTTTTTCCAGCACCATTTGTTAAAGAGGCTATGTTTCTTCCACTAAGCATGTTTGGCCCTTTGTGGAAGATCAGGTGGCTGAGTGTGTTTGTAGAGGCCTCTGCATCTTCTAATTTATTCCATTAATTCTAAGGTCTATTTTATTGCCAATACCATGTTGATTTTATCACAGTAGATAAAGTCAGGAATTATGATGCCTCCTGCCTTGTCTTTGTTGGCCAGGATTGCCTTTCCTATTCTAGGTCTTTTGTGGTTCTAAGTAAATTCATTTTGTATTTCACATATACCTTTTACATATTGCTTGAAGAGAATTTTATACAGTGGTTTGAATTCACCATGTGTATGTATGTTTGTATGTGTGATGTGTGTCTCCTGCCAAGCTGCATATCAGAGTGAGAGCCTTGTAATGGCTCAGTTAGTGCTCTATTACTGAGCCACATACTCAGCTCTATTCCTACTTGTGTTTTGAATATCTGTCCCATCAGATCAGGTATGGAATTTTATACTTTTGTATATATATGTCAAAATGTTTCACAGTCTGGAGTATTTCAGATTTTGTGCTTTCAAGTTAGGGATGTTCAACCCAAAGGATATGTGTGTGTGTGTGTGTATGTGTGCTGCATTTCCCTAAGTTTGTGGCTGAGATTCATGTCTATCAATGATATTTTTGTGATGCTTTTTTTATATGAAAACAGAGGTAAAGAATGTCAAAGAAGATACTAAGAACAGGGAGACAGTCAGTAAGAAGCCTTCTACAGTATCATGCTTGGAGAGTGTCATGAAGCTCTTACTTTCAAAGGAAGCCAGCCTTCACTGAATCTAACTGGGAGCCAGATACTTTACCTACATTATTTTATTTAATTCTTACCAATTGATATTATTATCAATGAAACTGAATTATAGAGAGATTAAATAGAGTCACAGATCCCTAACTAGAAAGGGTCAGCTTTGAATCCTTTCTGTCCAGCAGTGCAATCTCACCCAAATTACTTCTATTATTATAACTAAAAGTGGTATAAATATTATTTACAGATAATATCTTCCAGATTTACTAAAAATATCGATCTTTTTTCCTCACTTTCCCTTATCAAAAGTAGAATCCAACCTTTTTTTGAGGTGATTTCTTGGGTGCAATTACACTTAGGATTTTGGAACAAAGTTCATGCTTTCTGATCCTCTAACACCATAATTCACTTTTCTCTAGACTGATAATATCCCTTGCCTGGCCACTGTTGGAATATGTCAGTCTTTCTCCTCAATGTTAGATCCAGGGGCTTGTCCTTCCTAGCTTATCAATTTCACTTCTAGGCACAAAGCCAATAGAGACAACATGATCCCTTGTTCCCAATTCCTAGTGTTCCCTAAGCCACTTCCCTTTGTCTTGACAGATTTCTTGACTATTGATCCCCACTTATAACTAACTTTCTAGCCAACATATGTCCTGCAGACCAATCTACAAATTCTGAAATTTAAACTGTTATTTTTCTGAATTTATGAGATTGCTTCATCATTCTTACCTCTTTAAAACATTCACCCTCTAAATAAAACATGTTTACCAATGATCACCTCGTGGTGAAAGTGATCACTTAGTGAAATAGCACTGAAATATTGAATTCACAGTACTTTGGTGGAGGGACATCTTTTAAGAACTTCTAACTTATCTTTGACACATTTAAGAGTCTAGTACTCCAATCTCTACACAATTTATGTCAAATAGACCATATGGGAAAATATAAAGTCAAGGAAAAGCTGGTCATTTTGGAGTCTCCCATGATAAACAGAAAACATGGAAATATATATACCTACTTTAACAGGATTTGGTGAGCTTCCAATAATATAAAAGGAGGCAAATGTATCCACATTTTCATTACCCTAAGTAAAAAGCAAGGGAAAACAAAACCCTATGGATGAATGTGAAACTTCCCAAGGGGACTTTAGGCAGAAAGACTGGTGTTCTCTGAATTTCCATGAAAGGACGCTAATAATTATGAGTAGTCAGGATATTCACACAGTCACACTTAAGTGATACCATTGTGTTGTGGTACCATTAGGACTTCTTACGGCCTATCATTTAAATGAGTTTTTATGAAGTGCTTGGGCTGCCGATTATGAGCCAAACCTGGCCCTTTTTCCATCAGTGACTAAAATAATGGATAAAAACCCATTTAGCATATCTCTGTGAACATCATGCTGTCGTGAACTCTTCCTTGAGACAGTGAGTTCTATAAGCATTAATGGGTTTTATTCAACAAACATCCATTTTGTAGACAGACAACTTTTGCCACTGACACCTGCCAATTCATATTCTAAGAAGAAATTGCTGAGCTTATAGGATTGCCATTTTTAAAATGAATATGTCTCATTATCTTTATTTATAGCTTCTTCCTGTTCCAAACTATCAATCCAGAATGGCTCTGAAGTTTTTTTTTAATACCGTTTCTCATTAAAAAAAAAAAAAAAAAATCAAACAGTGTACTTTGCAAGCCAACAGTTGGTTGATTTCTACATTAAATCTTTACTAATTTTATTGAAATTGGAAAGTCAACAGAAATCTCAACCATCTGGACATAAGCATGTACTTCAGCAGTGGAAGTTTTCTCAAGGGTTTAAGTGGAGGGAAGGGACCAGGGTCCTGGTCCCTGTGTGCTCAGTTACACTTCAACCATTGCTGTTCGAGTGGGTCATCATATCTCTTTGGGTTTCCTGTTCCCTCAGTATAAATGGGGTCATTTCAACTAGATTTTTTATAAGGCCTCTTCTGTCTTGAGAGTTTATAACTTCTCATTCTCTCAACAATCCCTTCTCTTCATTCAGATAATAATGTTTTCTCTTTTCCTACAAAGCTTTTTCCTGACATGTCTGAATTTGTCAGTGCTCCTGTTTGCAGACAAATAGCTGACATCTGTAATTTAAAAGAGGAAAGTTTGCTTTGGCCCAAAGTTTCAGAGGACTCAATCCATCCTAAGATGTCCACAAGACTTATCAACGGCAAGGCATAATGTAACAAAGGTGTTTAGCTCATGGCACCAGGGAAGTTGAGTCAGTTGGAAAGAGCTGAGAAGGGCCCAGAGGGACCAGAGAGAGAGCTTGGCAGTCTAAGTGCCTACCTGGCAAGCTCAAGGACCCAGGATTGATCCCCCATACCCCATGCCATGCTGGCCCTTGTAGAGGCATCCACAAAAACTGGGCATGGTGGTGTACACCAACAATCCTAGCACTGAGGAGGCTGAAACAAGGAGGATCACTACCAGTCTGAGCTGCATAGTGAGACCCTGTACCAAATAAATGAATGAATGAATGAATAAATAAATAAATAAATAAATAAATAAATAAATAAATAAATGGGGGGGAGGTATAAGCCTTAAGGTCATACTACCATTATCCATCCAAAAATCAATCAGTCTTAATCTTATAGTCACTATCATGCAAAATCTTACTTGGTTTTAAAATTTCAGCTTAGTGTTGTCTCTCCTTTGAATCACTAAATTGGATGTCTTTCCTCAAGCTTAAAGTTTTACTTTGTACAAAGGCTGCCTTTTGCACCATAAATTTGCAATGGTGAGCACCATAATAGCCCTTCTACAACATAAATGTTCTAAACCACAGAGCCTGTATGTGTGCTACCTTTCACTGCAGAATGGACTTTCTGAAGGTATTTAAGTTAAGGATCTTGAGATGGGGAGATAATCCTGTATTATTCAGGTAGAGCCAATTTCTGAGAGAAAAAAAAAGCTTTTTTAGAAGAGAAGTAAGAGAGTGTAAGTCTGAAGGAGCTATGATGGTGGAATCAGAGCATAGTGCTCTGTATTTTAAAATAGGAGAAAGAAGCCATAAGCCAAGGAATGCAGGCAGCCTCCAAAATCTGAGAGTCATAGAAATGAATTCTCTTACCAAGTCACCAGAGTAAACACAGTCTTTTCAATACATTCATTTTAAGTCTTCCAAATTCCAAGTTGTAGCAAATAAACTTGTATTATTTAAAGCTACTGGGTTGTGGTACTTTAATATAGCAGCAATTGGAGCCAATGCAGAGACTATGATAGTAAATGTAATATAACCATTTGGTGATTGTCTTCTGACCAACCAATGATGATTTTCAGGCACATTTTAATGTTTTTCATGGTATTGTAGATTGAATCCAAAACTTTCATACTGAGGTACACCCTCTAGTCCTTTTTTAAATATTTATTTTTGAGTTGAAGTCTTGCTACGTTGATGAGTTTCCCAGGCTGGGCTCACACTTGTGACCCTCTCGCCTTAGCCTCTTAGAGTACTGGCATTTCAGATGTATGCCACCATGGCCAATTCCACTTTTTAAAAAATCTTTTTATGTATTTATTTATTTAGTACAGGGTCTTGCTACACAACTCAGACTTGTAGTGATCCTCCTGTCTCAGCCTCCCCAGTGCACTACACCCAGTGCATGGCGACTTGGCATGTGATACTTGGAATGAAACCTGGCCCCTTGCACTTGCCAGGCAGGCACTTAGACCACTGAACTAACTCCCCAACTCCAGTTCATTTTTTATCTTTATATTCTCAGTTTTTTAAATATCACTGATATGAGGTAGATACTCAAAATATATTTGATGAATGAAAGAGTAAATGAAAATATGGTATCCTTGTCTACAAAGATAATGTGAAAATTCAGGGGATATGTGGCTTCCCAAGACCCTCAGTCAGAGAAGTATTGCTCAAATGTTGTGCTTTCCTGTAGGCTGTGGTATTTATTGTGACTTTGCACTGAGAGTGCAACATCAAAATTGTTTACTATATTATTGTCCCTATTGCTTCAGATGAGAACACACTACATAAATCTAGACGAATGGCTAGGTAGCTGGCTTTATTTATTTATTTTTAGCACTCCTTTTGTGGTTTTATAAGAAAAAAATGTCACCATTGGCAGAATGTGCTACATTATACAGTTTTCTTTGGAGCTTTTTCAATGATTCAGTGGTAATGCTAAGCAGTCCAGATTTGAGTAGTAAAAATATTATGTGCACTTCATCTGTTTGTTTAAAATAGGATCACTAAACAAAACATATACTTTCCTCAAAGCTACCAGTGTTAGTGGGTATGAATATGCATATTTACAGATCAAAGCGTGGAAAGGGAGGAGCAAAAGTGGGAAAGATCAACCCCTATACCTTTCAAAGGAAGCTACAGCTAAAACTCCATGGCTCTTTATTTTCACTGTGGAGCCATTTGGGCCATGAACAGGAAAACAGAAAATGTTTCTGGCCATTAGTCCTGTGGGAAAGTACAACCCTAACTGTCACTTCCACTGCAGATGGGCATGACTGCCTCAATCTGTGTGTGAACAGCTGCTTGCGCTCTTCTCTCTCTTGTTTGGCAAGTCCCTTCAGCCAGAAGGCCTTCCTATTTGGAAAGGAGTTGATTTAATGTCACTTTGTAAAAAAAGTTCCACCATTCTAATGCCTATTTCTCTGTACATGGTTCCAAAAGTAATGCCTGAGGAGATTTAACCGACCTTAATATATAGGGAGAGGTTAATTTTGATTAACACAGGCTTCCTTTAAATTGGTCTTAAATATTCAGCAGAAGTATAACTGAAAGATGTATAACAACATGGTAATAAAGACTAGGTGTGAAAGGGACTCCAATTACTGACCCCTGCTGTCAGTTTGCAGTTGCACGTGTAACTGACCACTGTTATGGTTCAGCGAAGCCAGAAAGCTACAGTGAAAATAGTGGAAGCTCAGCAAAAGTCTTTAAATTATTTCTTAGCTAAAATTGTCCTTCAAAACCACCAAACTCTTTATGTTCTCACAACTAAAACTAGAGGGACTTGTGACAAAGAAATACTAGATTTGTAGATAACCTCCATCAATAAGAGGGGTCTAAGAATCAGCTGATTATAATCATGATTCCAATCCCATAAGAGCAGTGTCTGATTGTAGTTATTTTGCCCCAATCTTACTTCCCATTTTAGTGCTCATGTATTGATCATACATCCTTTAATCCCTTGGAAAATTTATTTAATCTCACCTAGAGGCTGCCAAACTCCAAGTGATTGCACAGATGGAATGAATAACAAAGGTGCCAGACTCTTTTCACCAAGATCCACCAGATCAACCTTATAAAGTGAGTTTCCAACTGCTAAAATACAATATAACTTCTATCCAAGGCCTAACAGATTAGCTCGTTGGAGAAGGTCCCTGACTGTGGTCTCCACTGTATCTACTCTTCTCAGCTCAAGCAGATAGATGGAAACTTCACCCGTTTTCCCCTAACCACAGTTCTGAACCATAGCTCTTCAAAGGAAAGAATATTATAGACAGGCAAGTTAGATAGAAATTAATGAGCAGTGAGATAGGAACAAGCCCTTGAGAGAGTCAGATGACAGCACATCAAAACTTGCCTCTGAAGGAGACAAGTTCTCAAGATTAAGTCACAATTCCAGATTTATATATTTCCTCCTAAGAATGAATAGAAGCTTGAGATTATACTGTAATTGATACCACCAATTTGGGATTTCCTACAGAAATAGGCTGTTACCTTACTAGGGACATACCATCCTCTCTCACCCACTAAGACTAAGTTTAAGACTATTAAGTCTAAAGATAAGACCAAGGCTATAGTTTATTGACCAAGGTTAATGATGTCATCCATATGCCCTTGCTACATGTGCTGCTTCCCTATTGTATCAATATTAGCTAAGTAGCTATAGTTGTAATCTTGTTGGTTGATTATAGTTTGATCCACATTGTACCCACCTCATCATTTTGTTCTATAAACATTCTCGGAGAAATGACCTCGGTGACAACTGGGGACCCTTCCTATCTCTCAGAAGCTAGTGGTATTTCCTTTTTTTCTTCTTTTTTTGAGGCAGGGTCTCACTAAATAGTTCAGACTAACCTTGAACTCAGTGGGTTGGCCAGGCTGTCCTTGAACTCATGGCAATCCTCTTGCCTCAGTCTCTGGAGTGCTGAGATGATAACCATGTACCATCATGCAGGGCTCAATCTTGTCATTCTCATTCCCCAATAAACATTTCCTAATCTTAAAACAATAGTCTCCCTGAAAGAGAAAAGTCTACAGATGTCCATTTGAGGGATGTACTTGAATTCAAGTGATTAGGTCTCCTTGTGGTTGTTGAAAGAACTATTTTAAATTCTGTTTTTCATTAGAAAATGCATGCTAAAATCTCATTTATATTTGATGGTATAAAATATTTAGGAACCATCAATCCACACACAGTTTTGAATTTCTAGTACTTAGTAGTTCAACAAGAGAAGAACAAGTTGCAGCATGTTCCTTCAATTGATTTTTCAATCTTAGGAGATCAGACAATAACTACACCAGGGGAAAAAGGTATACAAGGCACATATATTAGAAATTTCTATGGAAAGGGCTGTAACAAAAATATTAAATAATTTGAGGATCAAAAAATATGCTTATTCTCTTCTCAGCCTGGAAAACCACTTTCATTTACATTGGCCATGAGCAAGAAAGCAATATATAAAGTAACATGTTTTAGTTCTGCTATTTTTGCTTTTTTTTTTTTTTTTTTTGGCAGAACTGGGGATTGAACTCAGGCCCTTGCGCTTGCCAGGGAAGCGCTTATTCCACTGAGCCATCTCCCCAGCTTAAAAGTGATGATTATAGCCTCAGAGATGGCTTGAGAATGTTTACAGAACAACAGGACAAACCTTTTTTTTTTTTGGTGGAACCGGGGATTGAACTCAGGCCCTTGCACTTGCCAGGGAAGTGCTTATTCCACTGAGCCATCTCCCTGGCCCCTAGTTCTGCTATTATGACCCTACACTTAGCACTTAGCTCTTTGCTTCTCATGTGGCATGGGAAAGTGGTGCACAGTATATATATACATATATATGGGATCCTGAATGTAAGTTTTATAATTTTCACAACGTGAAAGTTTAGATTCATCTTCTATGCTTGTCATCCTATCATTCAGTTCTCAACTCATAGATTACCTCCACAGAAAGAACTTTCTGAGTAGTCCAATCTGCTATACTCTTCTAACCTGTCAGAGTCACATTATGTTGTCTAATTTTGTGCATATCCCTTATTTGAACATGAAATTCTTTCCCCTTTATTTGTGTGCTCTCTTGTAGACCATGCTAGGAAGGGAATCAAGGAAAAGGAGAAGCTTATCTTCTTCCACAGATATATCCCAAGTGCCTAAGTGAACTCGCTGTGCAGTGCAACCTTCCTTCCCTGATACTTGTGACTGAACTTGTGAAATACAAATTTTTAGTCTCTGTGTAATTTCTAATTAAAACAACATTGAGAAAATCCCACAGAATGTAAATGACAATGGCTAAGACTTGGAAACAGCAAACTTTAAATCATCAAATAAAAATTGTCTGAAGAATAAATTTAATTGGGAACATTGAAAATTCAAAAAGTAGATCTGAAAAGAAGCAGAGTTGGTTGAAGTAACTGACATAAAATAGACAATGGCTAAAACTGTCAATGGAAAGTTCCATCCTTGACTAAAAGGTAATAGAAGAACTACATCTTCTAACAGAATTTCATGCGTAAAATCTGACCCTGGACAATTACATGTGGTAAAAGTGGGGGTCATAAAGGAAAACTCATAACAGAAGAAGATATAATAGCCGGAATTAGATATGCTTTAAGAAAACCTTGATTAATAAATCAAGTCTTCATCATAAAATTCAGGAGAAAGAATTGATTTTGGCAAAAATAATTTTGGTTAAAGGAAAATAGCAGTTGTTCAAATGATTTATATAGAAAATTGGTCAACTAATGAAATTAGCTTAATGTAGTTTGATTCAAAAATACTTTCTTTGCAAAATGTTGATATAATTATGATTAAAGTGATAGTGTTCATAAATATCAGTTCCATATATTCTTATGGTAAATGATGAAATAACAACTTCCGGCACTCCGGCCACATATACAGAGCAATATAAATAACAAAGCACTAATGTTGGAAGCATAAACAACAATAAAATAGAGCAGTGCATAATGTGCTAAGCATTAAAAAATAAAGGTCATTATGGGAGTGCCAGGGGAGACTTCTCAGAAAACAAGGCAGCATTATCCAGCTGGGCAGCCTTGGGCAAGTCACTCAGCTCCTCTTGCTCTTGGATATTCAATGAGACTTTGACCTACAAATTTCAACTCCGTTCAGTCTTAGAGAGCTGAGGAAGAGAAAGTGCATGCTACTGACTATGCACTTGTGGTTGAGAAGAAATGGAATTAATAGGATATAATCAGCTAACCTTTATGGGATACTAATATTTGGAAGGTTAGAAAGAGATGACAAACTCTGGTAAAAGGATGCAAAGACACGAAAGAATAGGATACTACATGGTAAGAGATCCTGAAGACTTGAACATATGTGAAAAGAGGTAATTAAATACTATTGGGAATAATGTGAAGAACGAATGAAGACTCTTGAATATGGCTTGAATTCTAAAATGAAGGCATCTATGGGAAAACACAGAAGGTTGTAGTAAAAGGCTCAAGTCAACAACTTCTGACATTGCCAGTCCTATGGATAACCCACTACTATTATGGACTACTGTACTATATTGGATTATTTTGCTGAATTCATGCACCCACAGTATTTAAATGGCAATGGAATACCCATCTCTGACAAAACTAGACAAAATAGGACATACAAATGAAGGACCACTTTGTATCTGTATATGCAAAATAGTTAGGATAGATATACAGCTACTTTCTCATAATTTAATGAGAAGAAAAATCTGTGCTAATAGTGTTTGGACAGGATATCATGTCTGCACCTTGTACTACGAATAATTACTACAAAGACAACAATATGCAATGTATTAATTATTGTAACTGTTCTACTAACTTGTTTTGAAACTGTCTCACTGCTATTTGTTCCTCAATAAAATTAATAATAAATAAATAAATAAAGGAATGAGAAAGTTTGGGGACTTAAGCACAGGCCTTTTGGTCAGACTCTTTAGTTTCATGGTGACAAAAACTAAACTTGAGCAGACATCGGCAACAGAGTCACTATACTAGTTTGTCTATTCAAACCACAGGAAGAGTAGGGGAGTGGGAACTTCAGCAATGCCACAACCAAGGGCTACATTACTACTGGGATTCTTATTTCTTTGTTCCATCTCTATATGTCTTTGAGTACAGTAAGTCCCACCTTGTGAATGAGTTGCATTCCATAAGGACATTCACATGTCAGATTCATTTGTAAGTTTGGAAAAATGAGTCTTGTATGCCTTTGACACACATATACTGTGTATATTGCTTTGCATTTTTCTAGAAGCCTTCTCATTGCCAGTGCTTTGCCACTTGCTTCTGTATGTCCTGGGTTGTGATTGAGCACTGCACGACTGCACACTATCACACTGTACAGTAAGTGTACAGCAGCACAACTGTGATGATGTTCAGCAGACAAGTGAGCTACTTCCGCAATTCGTTTGCATCTATGAGTGTAGTGTAAAGTCTGTTCTTAGGTGTGAGAGTTCACACTAGAATGTTCCTAAGTCAGGGATTTATTGTATTAACTTTATTTTTTCTCACACTATAGACTACCTACTTGTGCAGGGAATAAGAAACTATGGCTGGTATCTCTTCCATCCTGGGTTATCACCAAAGAGGTTTCCTAGTTCCAGGGTTGAAAATCCCAGAGCAGGGCTGATTGGACACGCACCATTGTCAATGAGGCTGGGCCAGGTAAGAAGGAACAAGAGGACAATGTATTCCCCCTGCAAAGAGATTGCTGATTCCTCAGAAGAAGGTGATAGAATTCACTGCATACAGTTAGAAAATCTAAGTGCTTTTTAAGATTAAAGAAAGGAAGAACATGCATAAAGGCAAGAGGAAATGAAGTAGAGGAAAGGATAGAAAAATGAAGGAAAGATAAATTTCTATCAATTAAAAAGTTAATCAGAATGGCTTCCTCTCACAAAGCATTCTTAGTTTTCTACTTGGCTTTGGTCCTTTTCTGATTACTCTTCTGTTCTTCTAGTTTGGTGATCCCAGTGATTACATCTCCTGGTTCCTTCCCTAGTACCAACTCTGTCTTCTCATTCAGGTCTTCACCTAGACTTTCCTTCCAATCATGGTTCCCCTTGGCACTGCATGTCTAGGAAATGCTGAGAGCCTTGGTCCCTTTCTGTTCCTCTTGTCCTAAGAAACCTGGGCAAGTGATAGGCTCCTAAGACCCAGGAAGAGATGGGATCAGGAGCAATTATAGAAAATTCATCTTTGTTAAGGAAGGGAGTGCTGGGCACCTTTGTCTTAGGTAATCTAGAAAGAAGAAATAAACAAATGGGGCCAGGGAGATGGCTCAGTGGAATAAGTGTTTCCCTGGCAAGTGCAAGGGCCTGAGTTCAACCCCTGGTTCCACCAAAAAAAAAAATGAAAAAATAAATAAATGAATAAAGATGTAGGGTGTGAAAGAGGTGGGTGAAGGTGAAAGAAAAAATGAGTGGTTATTTTTTGATGCTGACTTCATTATCTTTAGGAAAGTATTATTCAAAGCCGTGCATTGCTGGCAAGGATGCAAGCAGAGGAATGCAAGCAGGAATGTATCAGTATTTCAGGGCAGTTGTAGCAGACCACAGTAAACAGAATTTTATGCTCTGAGTGCTGTGGAGGCCAGAAATTGAAGTCAAAATATTTTCAAGGACTATAACTTGTGAAGAACCAAGAGGAGAATCTTTCCTTGTTGCCTCTAGTTTCTAGTGGGCATTCTTTCCTGTGACAGCATTATTCAGTTTCTGCCTTTGTCTTTAAATGGACTTCTTGATGTATGTGTCTCAGATTTTTCTTTCTCACTTGTCACTGAATTTAGAGCTTATCCAGGTAATTTATCATCTGTATACTTAATTTAACTGTAGCCTTTCTGAAATGAGATAATATTCACAGATTCCAGAAATTAGCATGTGTATATGTATGTTTTGGGGGAACCAGCATTCACCTCCAACAATGAGGAAAGGAAAAAGTTCAGCCCTATACAGAAAGGCAGCTGTAGTGCATGCAAAAGAAGGGTAAGTGTGATTACTGAAAAGAGAAAATGGTCAAGCTGAAGTGGAGTTTTCATAGGTCAAGCTGTAGTTCTCCAATAGCTTTAAAGCCTGTATACAGAGTATACCAACCAAACAGTTAAGGTGTTTATAGGTAAATTTACCAGAGAGTAGAGAATAAAAGATCTCCTCTTTCCCACTTCCAGTGACTGCCCGTAAGATATCTATTCAAGTAAAATTATATGCATTAAATTGTCTTATAAGTGACAAAACATTAAATGAGATAAGGTAAAATTTTGCTTCCCTCACTCTTCCTGATGCAGTACTTTATTCTGTATCTCAGATATATTATTACTGCCCCACTGTACATTTATTCTTATCCTCACTCAACATTCCCACAAATAAAATTCTAAGTAAATAATTGTGATAAACTATGAGTAAAATGAAAATCTCCCTTTTAGTAAATCTAAACATTTTGTTTTGTTTTTTTTATTTATCTTTATTTTATTAAAATACAAATGTCAATCAGACAGTTTCAAGACACCTTAACCATACAGATTCGATGAATTAATACATTGAAAACTGTTTTCATAACGTTTTGGTATTGTACAAGGTGCATACATGATATTATATTTACAGATATTATTTTAGCAGATATCCCTTATCAGTGAATTAAGAGTGCAGTTGCTTACTTATCTTATTTTTTATACCTGAATTATATCAAAAATTCAATAATTATTTACCTAGTGGATGACTGTAGTACTAGAAGCCGACATAATATCCTGTCCAACCATCATTAGTGCAGATCTTGCCTCTCATAGAATTATGTAGAAGCACAGCGTTATCTATCCCAACTGTACTGTCTATACACACACATCATGATTTTTTCTTTCTACACCCCTTCCTTTGTCTACACCTGTCAAAGGTGGGCACTCCATTGTCATTCAACTAACTTAGGTGCTTGAACTCGACACCATAATCCAACACAGTCCAGCATTCTGCAACCATAGGGAGTTATTCAAAGAAATTGTTGACCATATCCATTTACAGCTCAGCTTAATATAATGGGCTCACGATGTATACTTCATTTTTTATACTTTTCTGCTGGATGGTTAAGACCTAGGTAGATCAAAACTTATATACCAACACAAGAACTTTATATTTCCTATGTGGTCATTGAAGTCCTCTCAGGGTTTATCTTGTAGTCCTGTACATTATTCTGTAGTTCCTTTGTCTGTGTCATCCATGTGAATGAGTCATGGCCAATGCTTGACCAGATTGCTCTCTGTGAGAGCTTGAGAGAAAGTTTTCTCTTCATGTGACTCTCCCCAGGCACACTTTAGAACTTCAATCTCTTTCCTCTGTGGCTCCATAATCTCCTTGTTCAGAAAATTTGGAGCTCACCTGAGTTTCATGATGTTGCAGTACAGGTTCCCCTATGTCCTGAGTCTTCGCTGACCTTGAAAGGCTAGGGCAAAATGTTGGCTAGCCTTGTGGCTCTTCTATTTCTCCAACTCTGACTTGTGATCTTAGGTTGTTAACCATCTAGAAGAAAAGCTGATTGGTATCCTGCAGCATATGCCATTCACTTTGCCTTGTCTGACTCAATTGATTTTACTTGTTGTACGTTTCCTTTTGTATTTCTGCTTTTCGCTTGTTATACTAGGGAGACTATATGATATTTACACATGTGTGTCTGGTTTATTTCACTTATGAGTATAAACATTTTGTTTACAACTGATGCCTACAATGACCAGAGGCCCTGCATACAACAGGGATAAATTCTCCAAACTTCCCCTGGCTCTCCAGTAGCCTGGTGACTGAGAAACTGCCTATCTTACAAGGCATTTTTTTCTAAAAAAATAAATGTTAGAAGGTTTTCACTTAGTGTAAGGCCAGAGATAGCTCAAAATGAAAGTCTCTGATTCACATTTCCAGGGCAACACTCAATAGTTCCACATGATCTTGGAAGGCTTGCTGTGGAAGTGAAAAGGTACAGGTTACTTCACAAGTCACTAGATCTATGATTTCTAAAGTTCATTTATGTCCTTTATCTTTTTGTATCTTTTTAAAAAGCAGCATAGACAGAGCCACCAACAGCCTACAGAGCAACATGGCTAAGTTTCATTGTGACTTCTGTGATGCATACCTCTCCGTCTGTGTAAAGACATACCACAGTGGTGGGAAACATAAAGAGAATGTGGAGACTACTGCCAGAAACGGATGGAAGAGCAAGCTCAGAGTCTGACTGACAAAACAGTGGCTTCATTTCAACAAGGAAAGATCCCTCCCACTCCGTTCTCCACTCCTCCCCACCTCCACCCAGTCTCCCTGGTCCTCCTCGCTCTGGTGTGATGCCAGCACCCCATATGGGAGGCCCTCTCATGATGCCCATGATGGGTCCTCCTCCCCCCAGGACGATCCCAGTGGGACCTGCTCCTGGAATGAGGCCACCCATGGGAGGCTACATGCTGATGATGCCTGGGCCTTCAATCATGTGACCACTGGCTCGGCCCATGATGATGCCCACTTGGCCAAGAATGACTCAACAAGCAGATAAAGTGGAGGGGCAGCCGCTCAGTATCACTTCCATATTATTTGTTGTGCTTCACCAGGGGATCGTGGTGCTGTGACTCTGGGCGTTTTCTAACAGAATGAATGACAAGGAAGACTTGCTCCCCCTTACTATCAAAGAATAGTTTTGAAGGGAGAAGTATGATAAGCAAAAATGCAGAAAGTACGGTTTCATTTGTATTGTGAAATGTAAAAATAAACTTGTCAACTCTTTTAGTTAAAAAAAAAAAAAAGCAGCATAGATCTCTCCTCAAACAAAAATTTATAACAAACGGACAAAAATGAAGCTTCTATGGTTGAGGTGAGGGACTTGCCTACCCAACAGCTAGTGCCTTTCTCCATGTCCTCCACAGCACAGGGTCTGAGCACATAGGTCCCTGAGCCCTTGTAGGAACATTCTAGAAGCAGCTGTTGCTCTAGAAGGGTATGAAGCAAACTAAGCATGCAAAGCACAGGAATAGCTCTTTTGGTGTAGGAAAGTTCTGGGTCTTCTTCCTGGGGAGTTTGACTCAGACTCAGATTCCATCAATTAATTTTACTGCCAAAAAAGAAGAAGAAAGTATTTATATTGTGAGTGACTTTATATAGTCCAGTGATATCTATGTCTTTGAGTTAATTCTGGGAATATTCATCAATAACTAGCTCTAGTTCAATTTCTTCTTCCAACAGGAACATATAACTTCTTTTTCCTGTGAACCATGGCTAGAACAACATTTAAAAATGTGATGTAGAAGTTTCCAGGAAAACGGTTCTATTTTCACTAGTGCTGACATCTTACCATATTTGAGAATGCTCACAGTCTCAACTAAGGCCTCCAAAGAAGGGTGAGTGTCAGGCCAGGTTCCAAGTCATCCTAATGGCCTCATTGCCATCAAGCTGTTAGAAAACATTCTTGCCTTCTTTGCCACCCATGCCTTTAAGATTTTTTTCTTCTCATTACCAAACTTCTTTGCTGTAAGCCAGGAATGTTTTTTCTTTTCTTGAAGCCTGTTTAGTTCTTAATCATATGACATGCACAAGATAGCGCAACCTCACAAGATCTGTTTTTACTTCACTACAATTGACAGTCTTCTCTGCTTGAATAAACTTGCACACATTAAAAGTTTTAATAGAAGATTGAGGATTGCAAGTAGGTGTTAATAGAGCAGACTTCTAGAATGAACCAAATACAAAGGCTTGCATTTTTGCAAAGGAAAATAGATCACTAACTTAAAATTACAGATAAAGAGCCAAGAGAATTAGTTTCAAATACCATTATTTGAAAAAGGCACTCAGTGAAGTTCCTTTATATAAGTCAACAAATATTTATCCAGTACCTTCTAACTTTCTGTGTGGAAGAAATTGTGTCATCCCTCAGTTATGGGAATGGGGAGTAATAAAGCCCAGAATATTTAAGATTTTTTTATGGGATGACCACATGCTTTGGAAGATAGTGATTTATATCACAATACAAAGAAGCATTTAAAGATAGATTTTAAAGAGTACAAAGCATATGATTAAGGAAAGAGATAGCTATTAGAATGGAAAAAGAAGACATAGAGACATTCAAGATATGTTGCAGAGAATCTCTCTCTCTCTCTCTCTCTCTCTCTCTCTCTCTATATATATATATATATATATATATATATATATATGGCTATATGCAGAGATATATGTTTATATATATTTATGAACATGATGTGAGATGGATGCATCTCACATACATATAATAAATACAGATAATAGACTGAGAAAGACAGATAATAGACCAAGAGAAATAAAGTTATATAAATGTCTTGAACTGGTTACACAGGTAATTGCTTTCAAATTCCCTTATTTGATAAGGGTACTACATAGAATAATAATAGAGAAAATTAAGTCAAAGACAAATTCATGATTTAAAGGTTGTACAGTTAGAAGAATAGAGTGCCACAGAAAAATAAAGCAAGGATGGCAAAAACATAAGCTCCACTTTGGATAGGAAAAACTTGAGGTTCTGGGAAATACACATAAGGGCAATCTGATAATCAAGGAACTGGATGAATGTGGTCTTGAGCACGTTCTGAGAATATAGCTTGAATCATCTGCATATAGAGACTTGTAAGAAAGTTAGGTGAGGTTCTAAAAGAAACAAAGGTAGAGACAGAAAGTGTGGAGGAACAAAGGGAGAGTGGAGTTTCAAAGAGAAAACACAAACATATCCAAACCTGCAAAGAGGCTGAAGAAGATGAGGACCAAAATCTTTTTGGAAATGGTGATCAACAGTCCCTGTGAATTTTATGAGAGCTACTTAGACAGGCATGGGGGGAGAGGCTCTTTACCTTATTGCTCCTATTTACTCAAAACTTCTATGACCAGGTGATCCGATTTTGCAGTGGTATGGACTTGACCTTTGGGCTCTATTTAGGTAACTTTTCAATTCCCTCTACTAACTACTTGGCTGCTTCCTCAGAATTCTTCTATCCAAATTCCTCAAAGCAAGTATTTAGTAGCTCTTGGAGTTCATGATGGTCTTGTGACTTACAAGATGCTGGCCAACCCGTGGACTCTTTCATTTGGTTCAGGCACCTCTTTTGAGTCAGTGCTCTATACTGGGGCAATGGCTCCTCTCACCAGCATTGGGCTGTCCCTTCAGTAGTATGAGGTCAACTGCCAAATGGCCATATCTAGTGCCAAATAAGGCCACAATAAAACTCTGTGCCTCATTGTGTAAGGATTTAATCTCTAATGTTTCCTGAAATTTCAAATAGTACCAAGTAAAGTTCTGAGCAACTAATTAGTTGACAGATCAATATTAATACCATCTTGTGTTTTTGTAACACCTTAGACTTTTCAAAATGTTATTAAGGGTCTCCCAGAGACAAAAGGATATGTGTAGATGCAAAAATCTTATAAGCCTTATTTTGTGCAAATCAATTAATAGAAAGTATATTATGGCTAACTGTAAATGATGACCCACAATACATTGCTACAGGTTTAGGCACTTAAAAAAACAATAAAATCTAGCAAATCGCCTGCTTTCATATTTTTAAGGATTTTTGCAGTGCTTTTATAGATGAGCAACTGCTACTTCTAGTTTTGATACCAAAGAAGTTGCTTTTTCTTTTGATACCAAAGAAGTATGCAGTCATTAGTACACAAATTAATCTGCAGCCATAGGATAGTGTTCCTTGCTTCGCATTTGATGCTAGAGGTAGTGTTGAGCATAGGAGGAAATTCAAAATACAGCAAGTCTGCTGAAACCTACCACAACCATTAATTAGCTGACATCATGTGAGTAGCTGGACAGAAATGTGCATCTCTCAGCTCTCAGAACAACACTCCTGCCGAAAACTAAAACTTGACCCAGCTCTATCACCATGCACTAAGTTAAAGTAAAAATGGATTAAAGATCTAAATGTTAAAACAGAAAAACTCAATCTCCTGGAAGAGAAAGTAGGAGGAACTCTTGAAGACATAGGGGTAGGTAAAGAGTTCATGAACAAACATATATTCGCATGGGAAGCTCTTGAAAGAATTAACAAATGGGATCAACTCTTCTTAAAGAGCTTCTGCATGTCAAAAGAAATTGTCAACAGAGTGAAAAGACAACCCACAAACTTTGAAAAAATC
>PVKA01005986.1:83243-86998 GCA_004027165.1 Ctenomys sociabilis | reverse complement strand
TTGAATCTTTGATATAATTCAGCTATAAAAAAACCTGTAAATATAATTTCATGTATGCACCTTGTACAGTACCAAAACGTTATGAAAACAGTTTGCAATGTATTAATTCATCGACTCTGTATGGTTAAGGTGTCTTGAAACTGTCTGATTGACATTTGTATTTTAATAAAATAAAAATAAATGGAAAAAAAAAAGAAGGGAGAAGCGGAGTTAGCAAAGGCATCTGCCTCCTTGCTCCAGAGTGTCAGCTTTCACCTACCCCTGCCTGTGATTCTACCAAGAAACTGCTCTGAAGTTTTGGAATCTATCTTCTTAGTAGTCCTGGACAAGATGGTAAAGCTGTATTTTGTGAGGAGACAATAATGCTCTGTGTGGTTTTGTGTGAGTGCTATATTTTTCTTGCAAATACTTATTCCTCATAAAAATAATACCTTAATCACTGTACTCATTAGTGTTAGAGCTAGGAAAGCAGGGTCTTTTGGATACTGTGTTGTCCTGTTGCTCTGACTAGATTCCTTGTCCCCTCTGAGGTGGAAACAGTGCTGTCTGTCTCAGTGAAGCTTTCAGTGTTGTGTGTAATAATTCATGGACATCTTTTGACAGTGCTTGGCCAGTGGCAGCCTAGCATTGCTGGTAGGTAGGGTCCTTTTGTGCACTTTGTCCTTTGCTCTATATGCTCATTGCTGTAGGATTAGAGCATGGCACAGAGGCAGGGGAAGCTGACAGTGTGAAGCAAGGAGGCAGACGCCTTTGCCAGCTCTGCAATTTCCATGATTGAGACCAATTGGGGTGATGAGTCGTGTGAGGGGAGGGGAAGGTTGCAGATGTTGTTTTTAGTATGACAAGGCCAGGAAGCACAGAGCAGCATGTGTCTGCTGCCCCCTCTCCAGCTCTTACTGGAAATGCCCTAGGACTGGAATCAAATGCTGGCTCCAACGTTGGATGCCTCTGTTGTGTTTGGCAGGGCTGTGCTTTGTTGTAGGATTCCCACACATTCTTCAATCCAAAGACCTGAAGGTTTTTCAGTTTGAAATTCTGTAGGTATAAATTTATAGAACCTGATTCCCAGGATCTGCTGCATTTTAATTTGATGTGCAGCCTTCTTCACCATTGAAAACAGTTCCTCAGATGGAATCCTTGCCAATGCTGGGGTGGAGTTAAGGCTTAGTCAATCCTGTGTGCTCTTATTCATGGGAGCTGACCTTCCAGGACCCTGCTGAGTGAAACTGAGATGTGAATCACATTTGATCCTTGAGGTGTGGCTTAGAAGAGGTGTGGCTTTTGGAAGCACACGGAGGTGTCAGCCACTGCTTGCTTGCCAATAGGAAAATCCTAGTGTTCTCCTTTCTTCCCTCCTCTCCTCCTCCTGTGCTCTCATTCTCTGTTTATTTCAAAGCCCATGGGAATAACTGGGTGCCCAGTGTATTGCAGGTCAGTGCCTGCTATTCTGCCAGGAAGTGATAGTCTTCATTATACATGGTGGTCAACCAAGGCCTAGGAAAATGAAAAGACTTACAAAAAATGCTACATCAGGACATTCTAAAACAGGAAACTGGCTGTAACTCAGAACCTCTCTGACTCTTGTTTTCTTATCTGCAAAATGGGCAAAAACCTTCATCAGAAAATTCTTATTACAAAATGAAACAGACTGGTGGAAAAAAAGGCAACACATATAAAACACTGTTTAGCGAGGTGGATATAGTTGGTGGCTAGTAATAAATTCATCTTCTGCTTGCATATGTTCCTGCAGATTCCACCCAGGGCTTTCATGCTTGGATATATTCTTAGCCATTTATTTACTTGACAGGGTTTCACTAAGCTGTTCAGTCTGATTCAAATTTGTGATCCTTCTGCTTCAGCCTTTGGGAATGCTGGGCATCCAGGTGTGTGCCACGGTGTATCCCTAGCATCTAGATGATTTTATGTAGTCAAACAACAAGTTTCCTTGAGTATCCTCCTTGGTTAGTTTCTCATCCTATACTTGGATTATTTTAATTTCATTTATTTTTCATCATTTCAGTTCAACACTCTTGAATGATGGTTCAAGTCCACCAACTTGGAAATTCATTGTCCATCGATCTGCATTCAGTATCTACCTGGCAGATGCTATTGCTTGGTTTCTCAGGGTTGATAGCACTTATGCTTTTCATTGAAAATTCAGTCACTTACATTAACAGCATTAATAATGGAATCCTTTGCCATAGGTGCTACCATTTATTGAGTATTTACTATTTGTCAGGGCTGTGCAGAGTTCTTAGTGTGGACCTTTTTTTTAAACTTCCCATCACTTATTGGAGTTGTATATTGCTACCAATCTTCATGTTTCTGATAGAATGTTGGGACAGAGAGCAGGTAAATGACTCAAGGTCATCCAGATAGAAATCAGGAAAGTAGAGTCTCTTGGCTCATGAAAGGTGCATTCGTAGCTGGGAGGTGTGGCATGTATAGGAATGACTGGGCAATGGACCAGCTGGTTCTTAGAATTAGGACACTTGGGCCTGAGCCCTGGCCTTGCTTGACATGAGCTGCTTGATAGTAACCATGTCGCTCATTTCTCTGTTCTCTGAAGAGGGTCCCCTGAATGGTGGCATTAAACATGCTGCTCCTCTTGGGCCCATTGGCCTGGTGTCCTTGCCTGTCCATGCACCATTTTGATATAGGGAAGTAAAATTCCCAACCTGATCTTGATGAGTTTGTGTTCTCTAAAACCGAAGAATGAATTTTAGAAACAAAGGGAGGTTGACGAAAAACTATTGGATAGAAAAGCTTCTGTCAGAGAGGGACAGAGAAGGGGCCCGAGCGGGTTGCCCAGGAAACTGCCTCTTTCCAGGTATCTTTATAGGGCAAAACCATGTGGGACTAAGGTAGAGAAGGGGTCTTGCTTAGGTGGATGTGGAGGGACAAAACTATAATCAACCAATGGGATTACAAGCTCCATTGTTCAGGTAAAGTTGATTAGGCCCAGGACCAAATGGGGGAAGTGAGTCACTTAGTAAGCAGGTAGTAAGCAGGCATGAATAGAGGACAGGGTCTCGTCCCTTTGGGGGTTGGGCTAGTAAATTGGCATGACTAGGGGGCAGGGTCTCTTCCCCTTGGGGACTGGGCTAGTAACTCACTTGGGTATTTTCAGGTGATTGCTACCTATTTAGAATATCAATCTCTGGTGTTACTCTTTTAGCATCTGTTTGACCTTTAGGGCTGGTTCACAGCAGGAGCCTCTGTTCCTCCCTAGAATTGCAGATATCTTGTTTCCTGTTATTTCTTTCGAGGGCCTGTCCCTAACTGACTGCCTAAAAAATATTTCTGTCTAGCTCTGCTGCCTACAACAATTCGGTTCCTGTTGCAGAAACCAGGATCCTATCCATGTCAAGTGACACTGTCTCAGCTGTTCATTTTTCTTTCTTAGGTAATGAACCAAAAGGATCATGTGTGAAGTACAAGGAACGGTTGAGTTTGCGGTAGAGCTGCATAAATTTTATAATGTGGATCTCTTTCAGAGAGGGTGAGTATGCTTCACAATTTGTATTTGTACATGTGTTTATTTTATTATGGCATAGGATAGAGGGCAGTTACAACTTTGAGGAAGGAATGAAGAAAGGCTTTTTTACTGTTCTTTGTGGCAAGTGGAAAATTCAACATTTTAGTGCATCTGAAAATAAAAGTGTACATTGAGCAATAAGAAAAATGCTCTTCTCTCCTGCGTTACTTTCTACCTTGTCTCAAGCCTCATACCTATGGGAATTAAAGACAGTCCG
>PVKA01005986.1:75743-78243 GCA_004027165.1 Ctenomys sociabilis | reverse complement strand
CCTTATCTTATTTTCTAAAACATCATTTTTATATTTCTAGTGCATGTCACATATAGCAGAGTCATTCAAACATGTGATTTATAAATAGACATCCATATACTGGGGCTGCGTGCCCACAGGGGTGTGTGTACAGAGGCATGCAGATAATTAATACTCGGAAACCACATTGCTAGCAAATCGCAAAAGGGCTCACCAGCTTCTAGCCCTTAATCTCAATCTTTTATGGTTCTCAGGAATATACTGCACATAGGCATCGGTTTCCCATGAGAAGAGGAGGATATGTGTGCAGGGAGCCTTCATGTCAGCTGCCGCTCTGCACAGATTCAGGCACAGCTTGTGGAAAAGGCATTAAACTTCTCAGGGGGATCCAGTTTGTTCCAGGACCCATAAAATTGCATCAGCTGTGAAATGTTTAAGTTAAAAACCACTATGCATTTGGATCCTGGCTTCAGGGAGATATGGGCAGGCTGGCCAGGACACCAGCCAGGATTCTGGATCTGCCAGTGAAGCTCCTGATAGACGGGATCCCAGATGCTCTTGAGGTACAGATTTTCCTGTGATGAATCCCGCAGGAGCCATGCTTAGAATGAAACATAATTACTTTACTCAGCAAGGGTTCTGTGGGACAGGAGTGGCTGCAACCCAAGCACAGTGCAGTGTGGGGCCCTGCAGGGGTGTGTGAAGGAAAATGAGTGAATTCCTGTTCTCAGTAAAGAGACACTATAGAGTTAGGGGAACAGGTTCATGGTTAGGATGCTAGGATGTGGTTCAATGTGTACCCTGTCATGTCAGTTCATCAGGATGGTGCATTAGCTGTCCATTGTCATAGCAAATATCGGAGACAATTAATTTGTAAGAATGAAAGTTTCATTTTCATGGTTCATAGGTTTATAGGTTTCTGTCCATGATTTGTTGGCTCCATTGTTTGGGGCCCATTGGGGGACAGTGTATAAGGCAGAGGTACAAAAGAACTCTCACATTTGGGAAAGGAGAAACAGAAAAAAATGGAGTTTCTTGGCCCCCTAAGGACATGCACCCAGTGAGGTGAAGCCCATACTAAGCCCTCCTTAAACTTTCTACAACTCCCAAGAGTACAAATCTATCTAAGCTTTTAATCTACTGGTCTGTAAGGATAAAATGGTAGTTTGGTAGTGTCCCACTCTACTCAGTGATCTCTGTCCATTGTGAAAGGCACTTGTTTCATCCTCAGAATCCCAAATTCTTAACTATTCCATCATTTCTCAAAAGGCCATGTTTTAAGTCTGTTCTGAAACTCAAGAGGAATGTAACAGTGAGCTTGTATATAAACCAACCAATGAGAGATTTATATATTTGCAGTATGTATGGGACAGGCACAAAAGCAACCTTCCAGTTCCCAAAAGTAGGAACCGAAAAATAGTGAGAAGGGATTGAAAAAAAGCAAGGGCCTTGCCACCCCTGAGCAGATGTTAAATTTAAGCACCTTGTCTGCAGCAATGGGGCAGATAAGGACTCCCAAAGGCTCTTAAAGCTCTGCTTCAATAGCTTTTTCCATCCCTATAGCTGCTCTCAGGCAGATTTGCATGTTGCTTGCAGATTATCATGGCAGCTACCCCATATTACTGGCCCGTATTCCTTCCTAAAGTCTCACTGCAGATTTAGCTTCTTTCCCATAGTACCATGTATTATAGTGTGAAAGGCTGATTGTAGGACTGACCCTGCAACTCCCTGCCAGCTAGGCTTTCATTTGAAATCTTAGACAGTCACTATGAAACCATGACCCTTGCATTTTGCCTGCCTGCAAAGTCAGTGTCATGTGCATATGTGTACGTGGTTTCTAGGCCCACTTGGACCACAGTGCAAGCAGCCACTGAGTCTCTTTCTGGGATAGTAGCTTCTGGAAGAGCAGGTTATACTGGAGATCTCATTTCAAAATGCTTTTACCTGTAAAGTCTTTTTTTTTTAATACCCATTCCTGTTACTTTAATAACCTGTGGCATTTTTGTAACAAAAAAAAAAATTAACTTTTAAAAGAAATAATTTTATTGAGAAACAAATAGCAATGAGACAGTTTCAAAACTGATTAGCAAAAACAAAACAAAACAAAACTGATCAGTAGCCTTTCATTGAGGACTCAGGGCATAGGAGAGAGTACCTGTACTATAACATCCTGTAACTCAGTTGTGTCCCAAATTTTCTGATCCAGGGGCCACAGGAAAAGTGATTGATGATGTAGAGTGTGCCTAAGGAGAGTCACATGGAGAGAAAACATTCTCTGGAAAGTCTTTTAAACCAGTAGTGAATCTGTGCTGGTAGCGGCGTTGCAGAATCCTAAATTCCCCCAAAGGCACCTGTCCCATTGTCTCAGTAAGAAGGACTCTCATTATCAAAATGATTATGTATAATTTGTTCTCTTCCTAAGCAGTCAGTTTTTTAAACATCTTTACTTTGTTGCTTTTTTTTTTTTTTTTTTTTTTTTTTTTTTTTTTTTTTTTTTTTTTTTTTTTTTTTTTTTTTTTTT
>PVKA01005986.1:51103-75643 GCA_004027165.1 Ctenomys sociabilis | reverse complement strand
ATTTTGCTCCCAACTTTCACCATAAATGTGGCTAAACAAGGTACCCTGTTGGTGTCCAAGTGCCTTGGCACATTGAAATTTCCTCCACCAGATAAACTAGTATCTCACCATTAAATGACATCTCTTATGAAGTCTCAGAACAAGGACAAAATGTAGCCATGGATTTACATTCAGTATAACAACAGTGGCCTTAAGGCCAGTGGTCATTCATCAGCATTGCCTTCACCATGCCCCTCCCCCCCAGCACCTACCAGGATAGCTCATGAAGCCTCTCTGGCAGTACATCAAGTTTTCTCTAGAAGCATTTTCCAAACATTTCAACTTTTTCCTGGAAAACAATTCTAACAGCTTTCCATGTCATCAAGTGTATAGTAATACCCATACCCTACCTCTTGGTACTAATTTTCCATCAGTATAAAGATGTCTGGATAATCAACTTACGAAAAGTTTATTTTGGCTCACAGCTCTTGAAGTTCTAGGCCATGGATTCTTTGGCCCAATGGCTTTTTGCTCTGGTGAGGTAGCAATCTTGATGTCTATAGTAAAGAAAAAAATAATACAACTTGGCTGGGAAATAGAAGAACAAAAAGTGAAAAGACTGTGGAGACTTACGACCTCTCACCTGGTGCCACCTCCTGAGTTTCTACTACCTCATAATTGTGTCAGGCTTGGGACCCAGCCTTTGACATATAGACCTTAAGGTGTATTCCAGATTCCAACTGAAGAGTTGATAGAAATGAAATAACACTTGGAGTTGCTAGAGATAGAGTCCTTTCCTCCAAATGAGTCTGATGCAGCCACTCAAGCTCTACTTCATTTCTCCTGTTTTTGATGGATGCAACTGAACCACAGTCCTGGTGTCCAGCTCATTATTCCCCACTGTGGCCCAAGAGATCCCTGTGAGGACATCTGTGAGTTACTGAGCCCTTGGGTATCTAACTCAGACTACTGCTGGGAGTTTTCTCTGATCAGGGCATTACTTGCACATTTATATTTGCAGGTGGCCTTTCTAGCTCCAGAATGCACATCACCTTTGATGATGTTTGCTTGGAGCAAACAGTCAACTTGGATTTATCCAAAGCCTATTTGCTGAAGCAAATTCTCAGAGGGAAACCGTGTCCTCAGAGTAGTTCACAAATATCACGAGGTGTCATTCCCATGTTCAGCAGTAAGCCTCATGCCGACAAAAAGATAGCCAGAGAAGTAGAGGGGAGCACAGCGTTGGGTATCAGTCTTGAATTTGAAGCCAAGCTTCACCATTTGTGAGCTTGGAGAACATGAGAATATCCCTTGAGAAAACAGTGACTCAATATTTATAGGCTGTGAAATGGTGACAAAAAAACCTTTGCAACTGGGGTAGCCAGATTATTATGTTATTAAAGCTAGAATGGTACCTTAGATCTCTACATGCAATGTAAATTGTCAGTATTATTGGTACACTTTTCTTTCCAAGCTGCCTTCAAGAACATTGAGTTCAGTGCTACTCTAAGCTACATAGTGAGACCCCCATCTCCATAAACTTAAAAAACTAATGATAATAATGCAGTTATTATTCAAATAGGTAGGTATGGTCACATTGCTTTCCTGTTAAAACCCTCTCTGCCTTGTTCTCAATCTCTCACCAAACCTAAATGATTTGACCTTAAACTTCCTTATCTTATTGGAAGTGATTTAGGCTATTCTTAGTCCTCTGCCCCTTAGGACATGCACCAAAAATTATACTGTAGAAAGATCCATATCCAGTATGTTCTCTTCTGGTCCATTTCTGTTGATTGATAGTTGTATTCTCTATTCACCCCAGGTTTTATTAATTTCTATATTCCCTATATTCCTACACATCTCCTTAATACAACAATTTATTCAGTCTCCTGCTTACAATCCAACAATCTAGGCTCAGTAAGCATTTGCTATGGCATTATGCTTGGAAATATCAAGACAAACAATGGCACTACTTCCCTCAAGGTGTTTCCTGTGTAACAAGAAAGGCAAAATCGTACATTAAAAATGGCCAGGATATATGATAAGTTCAGTTACTAGGACAGAGGAGGGGTACATGAAGGAACACAAGTGAGAATTAAACCTCCTGTGTAGGTAAAGTGGGAAAAAGTGTCCTGAAGCAAAATAGCACCAGGACTGTCACATGAGAGATGGTCGGTGTCAGCCATGCAGAGGACCTGGAAAAGCATGTCAGCGTGCAAAGCCCATCCGGAATGCCAGCAGTGGTAGTTCATGGCTCGAGTGAAGACTGGAAATGGAGGAGAGGAGGACACCCAAGAGGAAGAATTGCTGGTGTGTTTGCTTATTGAGGACAATGTGTTTTTATTAGACCTAGGGTCATAGGGATGCTAGTCCCAATTATCAGCCTTCCAAGACTGTAGTAGGGAGAGCAAAGGGAAATTTGGCCATGTTACATGTAGCTTGTCGTGTCTTTGGTGAAAGTAAATTCTTTAAGGATCTGTATAATTCTATGAGAGGCAAGATTTGCTCTAATGGTGGCTGGACAGGATATTATGTTGACTTCTAGTACTATGGACAACCACTAGGAAAATAACAAGGTAGAAAGTATTAATTTTTGAAACTGCTGTAATTCAGGTATAAAAAATAAGATAAGTAAACAGCTATACTCTCTTAATTACTGATAAGAGACACCTACTATAATAATGGCTGTAAGTGTAATATCATGTATGCACCTTGTACGATACCACAACTTTACGAAAACAGTTTGCAATGTATTAATTTATTGAATCTGTCCTGTTAATGTGTCTTGAAACTGTCTCATTTGTACTTCAATAAAATAAAGAATAATAAAAATAAATTTAGGACAAGGAATAAAAAAAGGATGAGGATTTGATCTGACTAACTTTATATTGCCAGTGTCCAACCTAAAACCTGGTCCATAGTGGAAGGGAAATATAAGATTGTTTGATTGGTTTGAACTTCATGTTATTGTTTGCATAGTTTCTTTACTTGCAGATGGGAATAGTTTGACATACATCTTCATTAAATGATATTAATACAAAATTTTTCCTACTTCTTAGTACAGTGTGTGGTTTAAATCAGCGCTACTCAGAGTATGTTTAGCAGACCTGCAGATTCAACCTGGAGATAGTTTGAAAATCAGATTCTCAGCCCTGTCTCAGACCTACTGAGTCCAAACCTCAGGAAACCTTGGAAAATCTGTGCTGCAAATAATTCTGGCAGAAAAGCACAAGAGCATTTCCATGAAATCTTAATATCAGTCCCATGCTGCAGTTGCCTGGAGAACTGAAAATGCTACCCTGTGACTAATGAAATTAAAAATGTCCACATTGGAGCTGAAGTATTGGCATGTATTAAAGTTCTCTTCATAATTTCCAGGTTGCCAGTGACAGTAATGGAATGAAATGAAGATTTCACATATGAAGGTTTCACTGCCTTTGTGAGCCACTTTATGATAAAGCAGATGAGATGTAATTTCTTCTTCACAGAGTGATGGTGAAGCTCCAGTAGCACACTGGTTCTCCTCCCCCTTTACTTCTCCTATTGGGGAAACTTTACGAATTGTCTCTTAGCTTTTCAGCATAGTTGTGCAGACAAGAATTCAGGAAGGAAGATCTTATTTCATATACAGGATAATTTTCTTATAAGAAATGCTTTCAGATGAGTGATTAACTATAAAACTCATTATGAGCATGTTTGTAATTCATCAGTATGTCTTTATGACTCAATTGTATCTACACACGAACATGCATCTTCATTTCTAATGTTGTGACAGACCTAATTTCTAATGTTGTGTCATTGACTGAGATTGAAATATGATTTAAAATCTTATTTTAAGGAAAGTTTCTAAATTAAATGCTTCCCTTCTGAGTGAAGTCTTTCATTATTTGATATTCAGAATTTACCCTTTCTCTGTAGTCTCACTCTTAAGATACCTACATAGAGGTTTTAGATGATTTTACTGTAAAAGTCTGTTCCAGTCTTCAGAATCTCACAAAAAGGTGCCATCACCAAGTGTCATGAGAGCTTACGTAAAAGTTCAAGTGTACACAGGCATGTTAGGATTGAAACCCTCTTTGAAGAAATGCCTCTGCCTTTCCGCAACTGAATTTAAATGGTGGAGTTGCAGGACCAGTGATTCCTGAAAGAGAATGCCACATTGCATATATGTCAATTTCTCTACACTGCCTAAATGTCCCATGACAGCTGGCTACCCTGTGAAAATATCTAAGCAGTCCTGATACTCCTTAATAGACTCAGAAATACAATTATCCATCCCTGCCAGAGATCAATTAATTGATTTGTCTGGAGGTATTGGAAACAATCCCTTTTTTAAACTTCTTTTATTAATATACATTGAGGTCCTTTTTATTCATTTCCATGTTTGAAAAAGAGTGGGGACCACAGATGTTTGAGAGCCCATTTTACATCCATCCCTGCAGCACAAAGTAGCATCTAAGGCTGAGCGAGAGAACAGTTGAGGTGGCCCTGGAGGTGAGCCTCGTCAGGGCTTTGCAGGGGATCAGTTCAGAGGCAGAGCCACCATCGCAGTGAAGTGTCTCTCGTAATAACTAGGACACACCATGGAAGTGGTGGATTTATATACTATTCCAGTCTTATGAATGTCCAGTTGTGCAAAACTCATCTTTATTTGTACTTACTCCAGTTTGAAATAAGGGGTGTTTGTTTTTACTTGTAGTAAGGACTCTACCTAGCACAATGGCAAGTTTGATGATCTCAGAACCTCTCTATCTCTGAAATTCCCTAATTATTGTTTTAATAAGTTTGATCCCCCTCCATAATTTATCATTCTTGGCATGGTTCTTGTGAATTGTGAACAGACTTTTGTTATTGTCTTAGTTACTTTTCTTAATCTGCTGAGACAAAATCCCTGACCCAAAATTAAGGAAGGAAATGTTTATTTAGCTCACAGTTTTGTGGAGGTTTCAGTCCACAATCAGACGGATCCAAGGTAGGGTGGTGTGGCAAAGGGCAGCAGTTCATGGTGGGCTCGAGACACATAAGCAAGAAAGTTAAAAGGGGAGGAAAGAGAGCAAGCTACTTTCCCTCCCTTCCATTCTATGCAGGATACCTGCCCTAGAGTCGGTGTTGTACTCACAACACCTGTTGTACTCCTAACCCCAGCACTGGACGATGAATTAATCACAGACTCTAAAAGCATGGAGCTTTTCTTTTTCTTTTTTTTTTTTTTTGGCGGAACCAGGGATTGAACTCAGACCCTTGCACTTACCAGTGAAGTGCTTATTCCACTGAGCCATTTCCCCAGCCCAAGCATGGAGCTTTTGTTGGACATCTGGAGACAAACCATGACAATGACCCAAGTATTATATAAAAGCACACTGGAGATTATTTTCCTAGCAAATCTCTATCCATATTAATTCTCTGTCCCATTTTTAGTTCATTTGCCTTTTAATCTGTGATTTCATGAGCTTGCTGCTTTGAGCCTTTTGTCTTCTTAACCCCTGGCTGAGGATATGCTCAGCAGATGTTTAAAGAAAAGACCTGTCCAGGTATCACATGGTACCTTAAAGAGATGTAAATGCTTTTGGTAAATTCAGGGCCACCCACAGGGCCTAATTGCCTGCTGGTGAAATCAAAGGCAGAGAAGGACACTGGCGAATATGATCCTTTTTACTTTCTACTAAAAAAAAAAAAATGGAGCTTAGTCTACCTGAAGTCATGTGACTGTATGACACCTGAAAAGGCTTAGTGAGGTGGACTACATGCCAATGCCTCATACCTCACATGCTAGAGCCTCACTGGAGGCTTTTGACAGCTCTCCAAGCTACATAGGATTCTGTTCATTTTGTAGACAAGTACACTAAAACCCAATGTCATCTGTTACCCCATAAGAGAATCACATTTTGAATTTATAGCTGTTTGTCACAAAACCAAGTTATGTCAGGGCCAGCCAAATATCTCAGTGGATTAAAGCACCTGCAAGCAGGCACAGGGGCTGAGGGTTCAATCCCTGAGCCATGCTGAAATGGCAATTGAGACGACGTGACATGTGCCTGTAATCCCAGCTCTTGGGAGGCTTAAACAGTTGGATCACTATGAGTCTGATATAGTGTAAGACTGAACACCCTGTAGACCCTTCCCTAAAATAGAGGGGAAAAAGGCAAGTATTATCATTGCTCTTCAGTTATGTTGGTGATGCCCAATTTCAAAGAGGAAGTTCACAATATAAGCACATCACAAGGTAGTGAGACTTGCAAAGAAGTTTGATCTATAATAGTTGCAGAGAAAAATTGAGAGGCTGGAGAAAAGGCATAGAATGCAGTGAAAGCTAAAGCAGGAGCATCCTACAGGCCAGTGTGGTAGAGAAACAAAGAGTTTAAGGACCAACAGGGACCTTGGAGTGGTTCTCAGGTGGCCAGGACTAACTGTTAGAACAAATTGTCTGGTGAGACTGAGGAGTTGCAGAGTTTGCTTAAGGATATCACTCCAGGATGCATGCCTATGGAAATGTGTTCCACATAGATTAAAATGGATGAATAAGAGTATATGTGCTTCAGGGAATAGTTTGTATATTACACTCTTTAATTTCCTTTATACATGAATAAGAAAGCTATACTGAGTCAAAGCAGACTTTGCTGTCAATAGCTTGGTATGGAAGAATCCTCTCAGGGTCTTTATTTATTTATTTATTTTTACATTTTTGTGGCTGATTTAGCCTGCCCTGGTGATGAGGCTGATACAGCATGTGGTGTTGGGGATTGAATCACAGTCCCTGTATTTGCCTCAGCTTGCCTAAGCAGACTGCTGATCTATCTCACCAGTCCCTCTCAAGGTGTTTAATTTCCTGCTTCCTAATTCAGGGTGTTTTTCTTTGCAAACTACAATATCTTAAAGTATTTAGTGGTACTGGGTGGAACTTGGACCCTCAGTACAGTTATTCTCTTTGGATTTGTCCTTGAGCAGTATTTCCCATCCTATTGTATAGCAGATATATGCACACACACTGTCTCTGTGTATATGTGTGTGTGTGTTTGTGTGTGTGTGTGTGTGTGTGTGTGTGTGTAAACTCATTGGGAACTCTTAATACAAACATTCCAAAGATGGCCTTGCAGAGAGTGTCCACCTTCCTCAAGGTGGCTCCCTCTCTATCAAAGACTGATTTGTCAAACTGCATGGAACTCGATTTGATGAGAGGGCTGGAATGGGAGGTTGCTGTGTTTCTCCTTAGCCACTTTCTTTTGAGTGGTGACGTGAAGGTTGACTTAAGCGGAAGAAGAGGAGGGACATCTGCTACTATCTGTTGACAGTGCTCTGTGTAGCGGGTTGCACCCACTCTTCTGCATCTTTGAAATATCATTGGGACACTTTAAGCTGAGAACACTGAAACACCGATAACTTTATGTAGTGTCTGGGATTTTAGCTTTGGTTGAAGACTAAGTTCAAGTTTTGACCTCAAACCTCTGAGCCATGTGCTCAGAGAAAATGTATTTTACTTCTTCTAGTGGAAAATCCGAGATGATGAATGGGTTTTGTAAATAAACAACAAAACTGGTGCACACATGAGAAGTTTTAGCCTCAGGCAGGAGTGGGTTGTTATCCGTCCTGCTCCTCCCCATAGCTGCTCAGCACTTTGGGGAGGGAACATTGCAGCATGCATGGTGAGTTGGAAAGAGGCCTGCATTGTGCTCACTCGTAAGCTCATATTTTCTTTACATTTCTGCCTCCATTTTGCTCCTCTCACTCTGAAGAAAAAATGCTTATGTGAGTCTCTTTCCAGGGGGATTGTTCATCTACCCACATATGCATTCATTCATTCATTCACTCACTCATTCATTCATTCACTCAGATTCACCTATCCAGTCTTTTATAACACATAAATGAACAGCCTCTGTCAAAGGTGGGGAATTTAAAAAATTTCAGAGAAAAGAGTAAAGAAATAAAGAAGCAGACTGTGCTAAGCATTTTATCTATATCATTTAATTTAATTAGCCTTGGGGAGCAGATTTCATCTTTCTGTTTTACAGGAGCAGAATGTCCTCACCTAGGAGTAAAGCAAAATACCTTATATAAAGTCATTCGGGCTCCTCATGGGGGTCAAGTGTTCTCATCCAAATCTGCCTCACCTCTCTCAGAAGGCATGCTGCTTTCATTTCGCAACCCTCTATGCAGGGTCCTTATCTCCAGATGATTCCAGCCTTTACTAGACAACCAAAATAGACAGCTCAGGGATGTATGTATGCTTTTGTTTTAGTCTCATCACAGGTACTGTGATCTTGTGAGTGTCCATCTGGTCAACTTGCTCCCTCGTGCTGGCATCTGGGCAGCTCTGTGCTTGCTGATCATTGTGACAGAGAAGTGTCCGGGGCACCTATTTGCCTTCTTATGTCAAGACCAGGACACCAGGGAAGTGTGCTGACCAAGCCAAGGTTTCTAAGACTGGCAGATTTTATCCTGTCTCCTCCAATAGGTGCAAGAGAGAACTCAGAGTTGCCAGTACCTTCTGGCCATCACAAGTAGCCTAGGAAGAAATAGAGTTTCTCTGGAGACCTGAACAAAGACTCTGGAAATGATAAGAAGGTAGGTTTATACTCAGGTCAGGACATGTGCTCTAATGGAGTCACCTTCAATGGATGGGCATGCTGTGGGCAACCACAGATGTTCTCATTCTGCAGAAAATGTGCTCAGGACATATAGTATCCAGGAAGACCACCTCTCTATCCAAAGAAGTTGTTGAAGGATTAGGTCAGCACCTTCAAGTGTTTTTATAGTTATATTTTTTTCCTCACGTTAAATCTTACAGCAAACTCTGCTACATAAGAGAAAAGTCTGTAGCTAGTGTGGCTGACATTTCCTTAAAGAATACCTCACAGCTCTTGTCTTTTCTTCTATTTTTGGAACAGAGAATCAAACTCAGACCCTCACTTCCAGATAAGTGCTTTCCCGCTGAACTACAGTGTCAGCCCTGGTCTGTTCCATTCTTGGGCCATGGGGACATTGTTTTGCGTATCTAAGCCATTGGAAAACTACTCTTAAAAGAGTAACACTATCTTAACCAACATTTACTGTGAGCTCAGCTGGGGCCTGGTACTGCTATGGGCTTCACAATTATTATCTCATCTCATTCTTATCCTCATGACATCAGGGTTGGAGATCTATGGCAGTTTTGTAAATAAGGGAGCCAGGGGGCTGTAAACTGATGTGAGTTATGCAAAGCCACACCATTAGTCTGAGGAGGAGCTTGGCAACTGTGTTCTCTGATCACACTGCAGGACCTTCTGCATAAATTCCTATCAGTTTCTTATGGTCCCAGAAGTGGTGTTTCTGACTCCACATTGTCTCGCCTCCCTGCTGATCAGTGGAAGGGTGAGCCTGAGCCCTACTCATTGATCACCTGAAAAACAAAGAAAATTTTCAGAGCATTGCAAGTTGGTTGTTCATAACAAAAGCAACGCGCTCTGTCTTTTGGTGGCATGTAGTCCTAATTTAGCTCTATCTATCTATCTATCTATCTATCTATCTGTCTGTCTGTCTGTCTGTCTGTCTGTCTGTCTGTCTGTCTGTCTATCCATCCATCCATTTATCCATCTATCGATCTACCTCTTGCCCTGTTTCTGATGATATGTTCACAGTCTGGGTTCCAGGCATGATACCCAGGAGGAGATTTCCCAGGACTTTGCAGCTTCAGTATCACAGGTTCTGATGCTGAGACAAAGGCTTCCAGGCTTCCTACCAGCATCCTCTTCTCTCTTTCTCTTCTTTTGAAGCAATTGTGGATTTTGGATTACTGATCCCAAGGGAAGTGATGCTCTGTTTGGATTCTTCCAACTGGCGAGAGTCTCAGCTGGTGGCCTTGCTCGATTTGGACATAACACTTCTGATGCCACTCTGAAATGTTTCCTTGCAACCCCAGGGCAAGCAGGCAGCTCCTGGTGAAGAAGCCACAATTGTACCACAGGTGTGCCTCCATCCTTGCCCAACTCAGTCTTTCTTTTGTTCATTTCACTAATGAAACTGTTATCAAATCCTGTGTACTGGTTAGGGCACTAGGCTTGAGGGGCCTAGAAATGGTGACACAAGATGTTCTTTTTGAGCTGCTGATGCCTCATGGTACTGCAAAGTCATTGTAATGGGCATGATGGACTTGTGACTTGCCCAGTGCTCCATTGGGGACATTACACTATCTCATTTAATCTACATAGAAACTAAAACAAATTCTATCGCATTTACGTTACAGAGAAGGGAAACTGAGGCTGCAGACATTGTGCATGATGTTTTGAAAGATCTTACAAGGCAGAATCTAGTTTTCCCTTTAAAGGTTCACAAAAGACAAGGTCAGAGTTTAGAATCCCTCCCCTCCTGATTTTAGGATGTGAGACGTGGTCGTGGACTATTGGATTGCTTGAGTGGTAAAAAGAGACTATAGGTAGTACTTCCTGGGTTAATATAAATATCTTCACATGCCATACCCAACCAGTTGTGAGGAATGGGTTAAGAGCTTTGCATTTTTTTTTCTCTTGTGTCCTTTGTTTTATTAATTTAATTGAGAAAAAATTACAGTTTTTGGTCTGCAAACTTAGGTTGTTAACCCCTTAGAAGAGAAGCTTGTTATTGCCCTCCAATCTATGCAGGTGGGTTTCACCTCACTATGTCTGAATATCAAACATCTTAGACATAAGATGGAACAGATACTTTCCATGAAGTATTGATATGTTAAATTTTAATTTTCTACCAAATATGGGAAAAGAATTAAAAAATAAAAATATTAAAAATATGAATAGTTACATATTCTTACATAGTAATTTAGAAATATAACCATATGTATCATTGTAGCAGGACAATCCTGTGACTTTTTCCTTGCATTTTTAAGCTTGGCATTTCATTGTGACTGAAGGTGAGCTGCACTGAGCCTCCACCCATCCTGTCCATCCAGAACTTCCCAGAGTTCAGTGAGGTCTGTTATCTCCCACCTGTGCCCCTGCTCCTGCTTCTGCTGGGAGTACACTTTAGGACTGCACGGTTTTCTCTGTCAGCTTTCTGCCACTCTGCAGAGCCTGCTCATTTTGGGGACATTCTAATGGCTCATCCTGGGTTGGGATCTTGCCCAGCTCCCATCTGTCCTACCACTTCCTCAAAACCAACTCCCATTCACTGGCTGTTTTCTTGGCTTACCACTCTGGCTGTCTCAGAGTGGATTCAGGGAAAGCTTGTTGGAAGAGCATGCTTGCATTGAAACACTTGGAGCATCCTGATCAATTTATCTAGAAGTAAAACAGTAGGGTGTTCTCAGTGTCCACTGTGTGGCCAGTTTACTGCTGGAGGCTATGTTCCTTATATGCAGCTCAGACAGAATCATCCCTAGTCTCATGGAACATGGGTCTAGTGGAACAGGAATCATTAAACCAGAGGTCCCCTTTCCAAGTAGATTATTCTGTTTGAACTATGTCCTAGCATATAAAGTGCAGTTGACCAAAGAGAGCCTGGCAGTGTGCTCTTAATTTAGACCCATGGCTCAGGAAGGGCTTCTAAGAGGAAATGACATTGAAGAGGAGGCCAGAAGGTTAATTAAAAAGAGCTGAGTGTGGTGGGAGGAAAGAAGCAAAAGAAGAAAAGTCAGGAAGAGAGGGAAGCAAGGCTGCCCTCAGTTCTAGAAAGCTGAGCTGCTTTCACATTGTACGTGGCCCTTGAGGTCTATAGAAGATCTTCAATGGCATGATATGGGACAACCTACCATGGAAAATTATGGGCTTCCATGAGAGACTGGACTCAGAATCATTCTTGACAGTTTCTACTCTCTGGACGCTTATTTGCTCTTTCCCAAACTTTCTATAAAGATTTGACTTATATTTACAGGGTGCCCACAATCCAGACATGCTCGTCTCTACTGTGGGTGGCTCAGCCTAGTTGCTGCCCTCTCACACCTCAATACCTGGCTCAGCCTTCATACAGTCTCTCTGCTTCCCCCTGTCCCTCACTTGTCCTTACAGCAGCCAGAAATCCTTCTGAAGCCTAAGCCACCAGAATCACCTCTTTAGCCAAAGCCTCCCAAGAAGCCACTCAGAACAGAAACTCAAGTCCTTGCAATGACCTCACGGCCCTCTCTGATTTGGTGGTCCAGCTACTGCCTGCCCTCACTTCTTCATTTTAGTTCCTCATGATGCCCTCTGTTCTTCCAGCATGCTCCCCAGGGCCTCTGTGGCAGCTGTTCTCCCTACCTTGAGCATTCTTCATTTTGTCAGCATGACAGTGCACAGCCTCCCTTAGATCTCATGGTGCCTTCTTTAACCACCCTGCAGCACTGCAGCTCCCCCAATCAGAATCCTCCCTCCATCCATCATTGCTTTCAGCACTCAGCATACACAGCAAGTGAATAATGCTTTATGCTTTGGGTCCCGCTAGCATGTAAGCTGCACAGTGGCAGGTATTTGCATCTGTTCCTTTCTCTGCTCAGTGTCTGAATTTAGGATGCTACCATCACATAAAGAATGTGCAGTCACTGTTCAGTGGGCTCAATAAAGGAAGTAGAGGGGGAGCAGATCTAATTACCATTTGAAAGGATCACTCTGGTAGAGGGGAACCCCTTCCAGTTCCCAAAATCAACAACATACCAATCTTTCCCTTTACCCAGTCCCTCTCCTTTACCCCTTTCCCTGGGAGAAAGGCAGGTCTAGCTTCCACCTTGATCCAGCTGAGTAGGGATTACGGAATGTAACAATATCAAATAAGTGACTCCTTGAACTCATGAGCTGCAGGCAGAGGCTGTAGTCTGTGAGTTAATGTGGAAATAAACTGCTCTGGGATCTGTGATAGTTTATGTTATTGCAAAGTGTAAAATGTGACAGAAAGATTTGTCTAGCAATGGAGGAAAGTGGGAATCACAAGTGGATGGACTTCAGACATCCGGGAGCAGCTGATGTCATGACCATAACAGGGTAAGGGTGGCATTTGGACTAGAGAAGATGTTCCATTCTCAGAGAGGACAGCAGGTCATAGGATGAAAATATATGGGATGAAGAGGTCCTAGTATCAATAATAAACCCAGAGCAGGAGAGCAGGACAGCAGTGTTCTGGCAGTTCTCATGGGAGCAAGCAGCTTCCCTGTGTACCTCCTAATGCCATGGTGTTCTGGGGCTTCAGAAGTAGAGGCTCAAACAGCAACAGTCCTTGGCAAAGCAGGATTTCATTCTGGGCCAGGAGTTGCAGTGGGTACTTCTGGAGCTGGCTGCTAGTGAAACTGAAGTACCAGGGGTCTCAGTGCACAATTAGGAAAGTGACAGAAGGATAAGGTCTCATGTAGGACAGGGAAGACAGAGCTTCACAGAACAACTAGGTGGGCAGTTGATGGTGGTGAAGGTTGGGGGAATGCAGGGCCAGGGACCTCTGTCTGAGGGGCCACCCAGGCGGTCATTTGCTACCTCTGCTCCTCTTAGAATGAATGCAAGAATCACCCTGAGTCTTCAGATCCCCCTGGGTGGCTGGGAGTGAAGCACAGGTGGGGTGGAGCTAGCTCTGAGTTACTGAGAGCCCTAGGTTCCCTCTACAGTCCATGTATGGATTGAAGTAGAGCTGTGTGTCTCAGCAGCGCTCAGTGGTGTCTTGGTGCTGTGTTTGGCTGCTGATGGCAGCTTTCGTGAATGCAGCCATGGCTGTGAGGAGGAAAGAAACTGATTTGCGCTCTGTGCTGCTTCCTGCCTGCACAGATCTGCGATGGGAACTGGAAGTATCCCGAGAACCCCGTGGTGCTGGCTCATGTTGTTTGCTTTCCAGCCTTGGTCATGGAGTTTCTCACTGGAGCCTCACCCAGACACAGCATGCCTGCCAAGCTCCACACGAGAGAGACTTGGGTTCTTCAACCTATGCTGATGAACCGAGCTTTGAGAGGGACAAAGCATGTTTTAGAGATCAATGTGCTTCTGCCATTTATTACTGGTATCCCAGCATGTGGGCACTTCTACACTCCCTGCCAGTCTTGTGCCCAGCTGTTCTTTCTGCTGGCTGCCAGCTGTCTGCACTGACTTAGGGCCAGCGTTCACTGGTATGTCCCAATCTCCACCATCCACATTTTCTTCTCCCGTCATCCCAGAAGTGTAGTGGCAATGCTTGCTGTCGTCATTCCTAAAGCATTCTAACCTGGCTCCAAGGATGAAGGACCATGAGGCAGTGGAGTGGGAGGAGGAAGCATGTCTCAGTGATTTTTAAAGATGAATGCCTTGTTTCTTAGACATGCTGCAGTTGGCTTATTAAGTCTGAATACCAGGTAGCATGTGCACAATTGCATGATTACTTATAATTTTACAAACAGATATAGCACATCAATCGCATGGCTTCTTTGAGCTACATGAAGAAAATAGTGAATTTGGGAGCTTAGATGAGGAGGCAGAAAAGCCATTCTATGTACTAAGTGCAGCTGCTTCTCCCTTGTACCTCTGCTTCCTCCACAGGACTCTTAAAACTATGGCTTCTGTCTTCCTCAGTACTTTCCCTGGGCTATGCCACTCCAGCACAGGGCATATATGCTGAGCGAATTCCATTTCTTAGTTGCCATCTGAATTGCACAGGGGTCTTAGTCCTGGGAGATCCACAAGGATGCCCACCAGAGTGGCCTAGAAGGGATGCTTTCCTCTCATCACAAGGCCACACTTCTGTGCTGTGGCACTCAGGCCAGAAGGCCAGGAACACCTCTGGAGAGCTGCAGAGCTGGGCTTATGTTCCCAGGCCCAGATCTTTTCACAGCCCTTCAGTGGTGCCATGACAAGGGATGTGTGTGCAGAAAGTGTTGAGGGCTGTCTCTCATAGGAGACATTCATTTTACTGAACAAAAATACATATTTATTTAGACAAATTCAAAATGGAGGACTGAAAGTTCATATTCCTTGAAGTTATCACTATGTTTTTAGAAAATTTGGATTTGTATTCTATGTGAATAAAGATTACATCCACTGATATGAACACCTGAAGAATAATTAGACTCTTGTACAGAGCAAATCTTTCTTTCCCTGATTTTTACTAGCAGTGGCTTGAACAGATATTTACTCACTAGATTTGTAGCCCTTGCTCTTTGTCTGGTGTCTGAGAGATGTGCAAGTGCCAAAGTGTGGCCAAGAAAGGAGTCTAGACCTCGCCGCTGTGGTGAGTAAATAAGAGAGAGAGTTCAGGAAGTGACAAATCAGATTCTGGGCACTGAAATGGTTTCAGGACCCATACTAGTCATTCCACAAGCCTGCAGACTACTGCAATTTAGAGATATGAGTAAAGCTTGAGCTCTAGCAAGGAGCCCACAGGCTGGGTCAGGATCTGGCATTTAGCAGATATAATTAGTATCTTAATAGTGCTCCCCTGATTTGTGCTTTGAAGCATTAGGAAATGGGTTGGGATTTGGGATAGGAGCAGGAAGGAGTGTGATGCAGTTCTTACCTAAAGATATGGAGTCTAGCTAGAGAAGGCTGTCTAGAAGCCAGGCCATGCTGATGTGGTATGTCTGCATGCAGCAGTGCTGAGACCCCAGGACGCAGAGTGGGGGATGACTGTGCCCTCCCCTGTTAACAGCAGGCTTTGAGAAGTGTGGGAAGGGGACCGCCTTCCACAAGGGTGTAGGCTGTAGAAGAGGGTGAGCCTACAATGACAAGCATTGGTCCCTACACATTGGGTCTCCCACCGCCTTGTTTTTTTCTACTGAAAATTAGCATTTTTTTTTTTTTTTTACATTGTACACTGTTATCTTCTCAGTGGTTATCCATAGTACAAGAAGCAGACAGGATATCCTGCCCAAACACTATTAGTACAAATCTTTCTACTCATTGAATTAAGCAAAAGTAGCTGTATATCTAACCTAACTATCCTGTATATACAAACATAATATGGTCCTTCCTTTGTATCCTTTTTTTTTTTTGTTTGTTTAGTTATGTCAGAGATGGGTATTCCATTGGTATATAAATGCTTTAGGTGCATGAATTCAGCAAAACATCCCACCATAGTCCAGCAGTCCACAATAGTAGTGGGTTATCCACAGAAGTTGCTGACTTGAGCCTTTCACAGCTCAGCATATTAATATGGCTTTTTCAGCAGTTTTCACAGGAGCCTCTCACAGCCTGTTAGAATGTTTTATCCCAACTTCAGGGAGCCTGCTGTAGAAGGAAGAGAAATGAAAGCAAATGAACTAGGAAAGACAGCAACAATAAGAAAAGAAGGGGCCAGCCAAATAGCTCAGAGGATTAAAGCATCTGCAAGCAGGTACAGGGGCTAGGGGGTTTAATCCCTGGGCCTGGCCTGCTGGCTCTGCCCCCAGGGTGTGCTGAGAGAGTGATTGAGACTGGGTGTGGTGGTACCCACCTGTAATCCCAGCACTTGTGTGGCTGTAAACAGGTGAATCACTATGAGTCTGATCTAGTAGTAAGACCCTGAACACCCTATAGACCCCTCCCTAAAAATACAAAACAAGAAAAAAAAAAAAAAGAGAGACACCTGGGCTTACCACAGGTCACTCAAGATTAAAAACTCTAGGTCTCCATTAATTTATCATCAGTGTGAGGTGGTTAGTTTATATATATATATATATATATATATATATATATATATATATATATATATATATATGTGTGTGTGTGTGTGTGTGTGTGTTTAAAGAGTCAGACAGCCCTGGTTTTAAATTTGCTGCCTCTTTGCTGTGTGACCTTAGAGAAGTCCGTCAGCTTTTTTGATCCTATTTTCTCACCTATAATCAGGGGTAATACTTACTTTTTAGGTCTGCTTTTCCAAACAAATTAAGCTGTCTTGTGGCATGCTGAAGATAAGAGAACCATTTTAGAAAATACTGGAAAATTAATTTGCACCTTCTTGATTTAAATACCTTCCAAAGACCCCAATTAGTCCCTTGTGTGCCTGAGTCACGTGATAGACTGCATGGCAGTATTTTTCTTTCTCAGGTGATGCATCTGCGATCAATGTCACCTGTCACTGCACTGCCAGGCCTGAGGCCTCCCATAAGTCAGTGAACATTTTGCAGCACTTACTATGCACAGCATGCCAAGGAAGAAGGAACAAAGGTGAAGGTGGAGCTTGAAGAGGCCAGCAGCTGTTCTTAAGTTTCAGAAGGTTCTGGAGTGCTGGTGCCACTCAGCAACAGGATGGGAAGTTCTGTGTGGGTGCTGGAGGAGGAGGCAGCAGAGTGGAGGCTAGGAGGCCTCTGAGCCTCAGAGTCTGTTCCTGTCACTCCTGACCAGACAGCTGCAGAGCTGAGGGCCTCACAGACCCCACAGGAGAGGGCGCTCCCAGTCTGGGGGCCAGGGCATTGGCAGGGCCTGGATGCCTGCTCAGCTGTGATGTCTGTGTCTGAGAAGAGAAGCATCTTAGAGCAGAAGGAATTCGGCAGGTGGCTGCTGGCTGGAGCGCCTTCTTGCAGCTTCCTGTGCCCAGTATGCAGAGGTGTGCAGCTGCCCAGGCTCTCATCCTGCAGGTCATGGTGTCTGCTCCTGTAAGCTGAAGGTGGCGAGAGCAGAGCATGGGGATATCTCTGGATGCCGGCAGCTGGCATTGCCCTGGCCCACTAACATAGCAGCCAGAATTTGGGATTGAGAATGCTCGAGTACAGGTGAGCTGAGAAACCCAAGAAAGGACAACCGAGAAGGACAAGGAGTCACCAGTGCCATACTGCCAAAAGGAAGAGCAGCTGCTTGAGCTTTGTAGCCAAGAGAGGGGGAGGGGAAGAGGGAAGCGAGAGAGAAGATAAGAGAGACAGACATGGGCCTTGGAGGGCCTGGGGAGAACAGAGTGAGAACAAGCCCATCCATAGCCTCCCACTAATCACTGACATGGGGTATGTTCATATGGGGCCACAATTTCTAGGGTCAAGTCAACTGAGCTTTATCAAGTTGTCTGTGCAATTTGGGCTTTGCCACTTACTTCCTTGTGTTCAATTCACTTACTATGTATAGGGTGACATTCATCTGATGTCCAGGCCAGGGCTTTTCCACTGAGCTCAAGGCTTTTCCAAAAACCATAGTAATGATCTCATGAGTATCAAGCCCTGGGGCCAAGGGCAGCAGCTGTGCGTAGCATGGTGCTGTGTGTTCATTGCACTGCATTTTCAGTCTTCATACTCCAGCTGTGAGGTGGTCTGGCCAGCATCTCTGTGGTCATTGCAGCCCCAGAGTTCTCAGACTATCTGGATCTGGTTCCTCTCTGCAGCCAGGAGTTCTTTGAAACTCATGGATCTTTTAGTCACCCCACCCCCAACACACACACACACACACACACACACGCACACACAATACAGCACACACATGCATACACACACACAGGCATGCACACACTGAAATTGCAGGGCACATTTCTCAGACCTTTTTTATGTATTAGTACAAGGTCTACAAGGTCTCACTAAACAGATTGGACTCCTAGTGGTCCTCCTGCTTTCAACCTCCCAAGCATTGTGATTACAGGTCTCAGTTGCCCTAGCAGTGTGCCCTGGGGATGGGGCCAGCAAGGCAAGCTGGGGATCAAACCCCTATCCCTGGGTCTGCCTAAACAGGTGTTTTAATCTGCTGAGCTATCTGGCCAGCCCTTCTCAGACTCTTGGAGCCAAGAAGATTTTAAAGTTGTTGCTGTTCAGTGTGAACAGCTTTGCAGACATAAAGATGTGATTGATGCAAAAATGGAAGTTTGTGCACAAATAAGGCACTCCCTTGACATTTCCTTTATGTCTTCAGGCACCTGTTAGTTTTCACACCAAAAGACAATTAAAGGAGACATAAGAAGATAACAGGGAAATAAACCAAGTGTGTGATAGCTTCTTCTGAAAGGAAACAAATTCTCTTGCATGATGCTAAAACTGGTCGCTGGCATGTATGTTCATTTGTTCCTCTATTATCCATCTACCCATCTTGTTACCCACTCATCCATCCCCTCACCTAATCATCCATCTGGAAATTCATAATTTATCCTTTTCTACTCCCTCCTTGTTCTCTTCCCACCCCTGCCTTCAGTCCTTTATTTCTCCTCCTCCTCCTCCTCCTCCTTGTCCTTCTTCTCTTTCTCCTCATTCTCTTCCCTCTCCCTCTCCTCCCTCTTCTTCTTCTCCTTCCCTCCCTCCTTTCCTCTCTTCATCCTTGCCTTCCTCCCTCCTTCCCTTTCTCCCTTCCCCCCTCTTTCCTCTGTCACCATTTATTCATGTCCTATCCAGCTATTTTGTTCACACAGGTCCTAGGAATGACCCATACAGCTATGGATGAGTAATGGAGCTATGTATTTATGTGAATGTGTATGTATGTGTGTCCTTTAGGAAAACAGAACAGAAATAATATGGGATGTAAGGAGACTTCTCAGTAGCAATAATAATTAGGGTAGAGGCAAAAAGCATGACTTCATAGACTAAAGCTAATTAAAATTGAGAAGGAAAAGAAAATGAAAAACTTCAGCCTGGGGAAGAGGAGAGGGGAAGGGAACCTGGCATTGATGAAAAAGATCAGTGTCATCTGGCCTGTTAATAAAGAAAGGGGACAGTTTTTCATTTATATTTAAAGGTTACCAGAGTTTTCTAGAGTTTGCATTTTTCACAGGCCATGGTTAAAGCTTCTACAAGTGTTTACCTTTCATATCCCAGGAACAGTCACATCATTTTTATCAGTGTTTCAGCTTTGCACAAAATCCTGACCTTGGGGTAAGGATGGAGCCCTGTAGTGGAGAATACATGGGCTGCTGATAATGGAAGCAAACCCAAAACAAGCTTTTAATAAGAAAGAAGTTAAGGACTGGGAGTTCGATCAATCTCTGCCCCTCTGTGGTTATCACTAATAGTTTTATTCTTTCATAAAGTTTATTCTTTGTGACACCCTGACACAGGCATCCTGTCTGTAGTGATGCACTTCGTTCTGCAGATTGATGGATTTGGAAAAGTGAAGGGCTTGGCATGAACACATGCTATGCTTTTAATAGATTATAGGTTCTAAGCATGGCCTTGGGATGGACCTGACATTGTCAGCATGGCTGTCTCTGGCTGTCACAGGGGGTCATATTTACCAAAAGGAGATTTGAGCATTTGCGTATTCTCAGTACCAACAGTAGGCATGGACTTTTCATGTGAGTTCACTTGTTTTGTACAACAGACATGTCAGATTGGTGTGACTATCCCTCATCGGCAAAAGAGGAAACTAAGGCTCAGCAAAGTGAAATTATCCCCCTACATCCCACATGTGATAGGTGGTAGAGCCCAAATTCAAGCTTAGGCCTCCAAAGGCCATGGTTCTCCACTGTAGCAACTTTCCTGACACCAAGGCATTTTTCATCAGGATAATAATGGTCACATGGGCACCAATCCAGCTAATGATTGTTGAAGTGTAACCGTAGAATGTGCTATTACACATATGTGGCTTGCTTAGATGAACCCTATGATTATAATCGTGTTGTTGATCTGCACATTGCAAGTGAGAACATGGTAGATCAGAGAAGTTAAGTAATTTTTTTAAAGTTGTATACCTGGGAGGTGATGAATCTGGCATGAATAGGTCTACTGGTTTCACCTTTGGTGACCTTAACCCTGTACTTACATTCTAAGAGGGTAGTTTAGCCCTCCTACATGTACATTACCAAATGTTATAGAAAATGTCTAACAGAATGTTTACGAATACTTTCTCATTGTGTGCTCTGCCAAACTCAGGTGACCCATATTCCTTACACACATTCTAGGAGGCATTTTCTCAAGCTGTTCCTCTACCTTAAATGTCATTTCTCCTTCTCCTGCCCATTGCTTAAAGTATGAACACAGAGGACAGGTAGGCTTTCTTAGTATTAATTTATACTTGGAAAGTGGGCCAAACCCCTAATAAGTCAGGTAAACTTCTGCATAGGAATTTGCAACATGTATGGAATTTCATCACAGAGCATTCCCATGACAGGATCCCCATTGTCTTTGGGAAAAACCCTGTGCTACAACACCATGGTTCACTGGGATATTGACAATATTCTTAGAAATCAATATTTTAGTGAGGTCACCCTGAAAATTGGTGATACCAAAACATTGCTTTGGGCTCCATCCACTTTGCAGTTTTCACAGGATTTGAGTCCTTAGATCACATATCAGTTTCTTGAAGTAGAATTGGGTACTTGCATTTGAACTTAGTGACTTTATACTATAAAGTACTATGATCTTAGGTTGGATCACCCCCCTTTTTTAGTTTGGTCAAATCCTTTGAAGATATTTTATTTTTTAATTTTTAACCCCCAGACCTGCTCTTAAGACAGCCTGAGCCAGCCAGCCAGCCAGCCAGCCAGCCAATATATAAATAAATAAATAATATTTTTAATTTTTTATTCATTTAATGAGAATAAAAGAAAATAGCAATGAAACAGTTTCAAAACAGTAGGATGGTTACAATAATTAATTCATTGAATATTCTCTTTTTTTAAATTTATTTTTTATTTATTGAAGTACAAATATCAATCAGACAGTTTTAAGACACCTTAACATGACAGATTCGATGAATTAATACATTGCAAACTGTTTTCATACTGTTTTGGTATCGTACAAGGTGCATACATGATATTATACTTACAGACATTATTATAGTAGATATCTCTTATCAGTAAATTAAGAGTGTAGTTATTTACTTATCTTATTTTTTATACCTGAATTATATCAAAAATTCAATAATTATTTTCCTAGTGGATGACCATAGTACTAGAAGCCGACATAATATCCTGTCCAACCACCATCACTTGAAAGAATCAACAACTGGGATCAACTCTTCTTAAGGAGCTTCTGTATGTCAAAAGAAATTGTCAACAGAGTGAAAAGACAACCCACAAACTTTGAAAAAATCCTAACTAATAAACAATCAGACAGAGGACTACTGTCTAGAATATATAAAGAACTAAGATATAACAAGGCCCTCAAATTTGAAGACCCAATTCTGAAGTGGGCATCTGAGATGAATACACACTTCTCAGAGGATGAAATTAAAGAAGCGAATAAATACATGAAAAAATGCTCCACATCGCTAGCCATTCATGAAATACAAATAAAAACAACACTGAGATACCATCTCACTCCAGCAAGAATGGCTATCATAAGGAAATCAACCAATAACAGATGTTGGAGAGGTTGTGGGGAACAGGGAACCCTTCTCCACTGCTGGTGGGAATGTAGACTGATACAACCATTGTGGAGGTCAGTGTGGAGACTCCTCAAAAGAGTAGGACTGGAAATCCCATTCAAGCTGGCTATCCCCCTACTGGGAATTTTCACAAAGGATCTGAAAACATTGTATCATAGTGATATATGTGAATATTGTTCTCTTTATAGTAGTTACTCAGAGGATAAGATACAGACATGATATCTTGTCTAAACAATATTAGTACAAACATTTCTTCTCATTGAACTAAGAGAAAGTAGCTGCTATCCTATCATATATATATATATATATATATATATATATATGTATATATATATATATATATATATATATATATTTACAATAAAATGGTCCTTTATTTATATCCTCTTTTTTTGATTTGTTTTGTCAGAGATGGGTGTTCTATTGCTGTTAGCGAAGCCCTTTTGCTAAAGGCATGCCTCCCTACTATGAGTCAATCTTGCCCTTTCTGTGCTCCCTGAAGCCCTAATTAACTTCTGCAATTATAGTTAGTATTTATAAAGTTGGTTTTCTTCTCTGCTAGATGTAGACTCATTGAGGACAGACACTGTTTCATCATTTATCTCTGTGTCTTCATCTCTTTTGTGTCAGCCTCCAATATTTCTCCACTTACAATTGACCATAACTGAACAAGCAACACAAGAATGATGGGGGCGCAGACCCTGCAATATCTTGCACTATTGTTCTAACCATGATTTTTTGTTTTTTAATATATTTAGTTGTTATAGGGTCTCAATATACAGCTAAGACTTATAGTGATCTTCCTGTTTTCAGTCTTCCCAGTACTGGGACTACAGAGTGCCACTAAGCTGGGATTCTATGGCCAGCTCAACATGGGTGAGGGTGGGGCTGATGTGGCATGTGGTGCTAGGGATAGAACCCCAGTCCCTGCACTTGCCTAAGTAGGCACTTAGTCCACAGACCTATCTCAATGGCCCCATAACCATAATGATCTTTTAATATCTGGGTTCTTCACACTCATTTGAGTCCTCTCTGGACTCCAGTAACATTTCAGTATTATGCATGTTTGGACTCCAACTTTATAGACACCTTTGTACTTTTAAAGTCTCACAGTTTTAAACTTGCATCCCAATTGTTTTATATTTTCTAAGTCTATTGCAATACTTTTTAAACTTCATGTTCTTCATAGAAACATTGGAGGTGGTAATGACCATCTTTAGTATTGTTCAGGTAAATGCATCTATGAATGTACAGGTTTATTTGCAGGAAATAATGGCTCCCATATTTCTACACTGATAACTATGGGTGTTGTTATTGATGTTTATGAGGTATCTGAGAGCAGCAATAGGCCAATTGATGTACCTATTTTTACAAGGGTATTTCATATCACTTATCAAATTAAGCATAAATGTACTGGCATAATGAATGTGGGATGATGGATTAAGATTAGCAGTCCTAGGTTCTTGTATAGAATAGGCAAATCTTTAAGGATCCCCTTTGCCCGTTTATCACTTTCTGTGTTTATTTCTGCTGAGCAAAACATGAATATATCATACACAGGTGACAATCAACTAGGTGTTCCAAGTGAATTATTTCATTTTTTCCTCACAAAGATTGAGTTTTAAGGTGTGAAAACCAATGCCGACAGATTAAAATGAGTTTCTCAAGGTCATGTACTGTCAGTAAGTGACAAATCCAGCATTTAACATGGTGTTTGTCAGGGATGAAAACTAGTGTATAGGCTCCACCCTGTGCTTTCATGTCATGCTTTTGATGCTGCTGCATGAAAAAGGTGTGGGTTGTGTCTGCTTCCCCACCCTTTCTACACCCTATGACTGCTTGAATCCAGCTGTGGGTTCTGATTTTGCCAGTTAGAAAACTCCTTTGTTGCAGACCTCTGCTGTCATGTGAAATTTCAGGGCATGTTTTCTGGCCCAAGGTTTCAAATTACCCATGTAATTTCAAGCTGTGCAGGTTGCTCAAAGGCCTGCTTTCACCCCAGCACATTAATCAATTGTCAGAAAGGTGAAGAAAATCAAATGGTGCCACCCATCTGCAGGGAGGAGAGCCTGTGTCTGTTGGGCTATAATTGTATGGCAGAATCTCAGGATGAAGAAGCTCTCACTGTACCTGCTCTTCTGGGTGGAAGAGGGACCAGAAAAAGCCACATGTTTGGAGAAACACTAGCTCATGGTCCCTAATGAAAGTTAGAGATCCTGTCAAGGTCAACTCACTGGGCAGGACAAAGAGAGGTCCGCTATAGAGAAGGAATGGTAACAGCAGAGGAAAGTGAAGCTAGGGAGGAAATTTTCAGTTCTGAAGCAGATTATCAATCCTATCTGTGTATCCATCCATCCATCCATCCATCCATCCATCCATCCATCCATCCATCCATCCATCCATCCATCCATCCATCCACCCACCTACCCACCCACCCACCCACCCACCCACCCACCTACCTACCTACCTACCTACCTAC
>PVKA01005986.1:24982-51003 GCA_004027165.1 Ctenomys sociabilis | reverse complement strand
CTTTATACATTTATTTTGTTTCTATATGAAGTCTAAAAGGTAACTTATCACAATTTATAATATAAAACATTTGAAGCTTGTAGAATTTAGTCTTAAACTGCCAGAAAACAACACAATTGTATTGTTGTCCTAAAAAAACGTAAGTTAGAAAAGAAGGCAAATAATGAAGATATGGCCAATATATAAAGACTTTCAAGTCTATGGAAGAGACTATACGGCCTCTATTTTGCAGAGGCCATCCAGTTCATAGGAGACTTATTCCAAAAACCTGATTTATATTGCTTTATTCATTAGTCACTCTCTGAATGATATTTTTTACTTGAAGGCTTAATAATTATTTTACAGTATCTACTCTGTTTCGGATTCCTATTTCTTTTGGCTGGAAGAATGGATAGGAGATGGTGTTGGAGGAGTGGAGAGTAGTGGTATGTGGTTAAATGTCTGAAAATTGGCTCTCACAAAATAGATTCATAAGTTGGGTCAGTTTCCATGCTGAGTCCTCCCACCATGCTCAGTTTGATGAGATCAACTGGGAGTCAAAGACCATGACGCCTAAAGCAATCAATCCACCACCGCCTGGTGGGGAAAGACACTTAAAAACTGCAATAATTCTGTTAATGGGCTTCTGGAGATGTTCGATTTAAAAACAATTTGATTGAACAAATGTTTATTAAGTGTAGACAATTCAGATTTCCCATTACCTTCTGTGATATTTGTCATGTGACTTAAATTTTCTGCTTTATTTTCCTTGTTGTTTTTAATCTAATGGAATTAATGGTCCCTAGGGACTCCTGCAGCTATAATAAGAAACTTAGTGTCTAAGGGAAGAGAGAGAGAGAAAAACCCAAGATAAATACTTTGCAGGCAAGCAGTTTGTGCTTGAATCTAGGCTCTTTTTTACTTTTTAAAAATAATTTTATTGAGAAACAAGTAACAATGAGACAGATTCAAAATCAATTAGTAGGATAGTTTCAATAGTAAATGCATTGCATATGGTTGTCTTAGTTGTTATTCATTGTACAAGATGCAGACAGATTCATTGTACAAGATCCTGTCCACAGACACCATTAGAACAAATCTATTCATTGAATTAAGAGAATGTAACTATATATCTATCCCAACTATTTTGAATATACAGATACAAAGTGGTGCTTCATTTGTATCTCCCTTTTTTGTTAAGTTTTGCCAGAAAAGGGTATTTCATTATCATTTAAATATTGTAGGTGCGTGAATTCAGCAAAATAGTTCAATATAGTCCAGTAGTCTGTAATAGTAGTGGGTTTTCTGTAGCACCATCAATGTCACAAGTTGTTGACTTGCGCCTTTTACAGCTCTGCATATTAATATGGCTTTACCTTTTCTGCTTTGTTTTTATACTTTTCTGCTGGATGGTTAAGACCAAGAAAGCAAGACCTATATAACAAGAAAGATAACTTTTGTATCTGATAAGATCAGTCAAATTCCCTCAGGATTTATCCTGCAACTCTGTACAACGGTTTGTAGATCCTTTGTCAGTGTCAGCCTTGTGGATGATTAACAGCCATTCCTTTACCAATTTACTCTCTCTGAAAGCCTGAGAGAATGTTTTTTATCCATGTGACTCACCTTAGGCACACTCTACATCATCAAATGCTTTCCTCTGTGGCCCCATGATCTCCTTGATCAGAAAATTTGGGACACAACTGAGTTAAATGATGTTACAGTACAGGTTCTCCTATGTCCTGAGTCTTCACTGAACTTGAAAGGCTAGGGCCAAAATGTTGGCTGTCCTTGCAGCCCTTCTTTTTCTCTAATTTTTGGTCTGCAAACTTAGGTTGTTAACCCTCCAGAAGAGAGGCTTATTATATTACCCTACAACATAGGCAGTTGAGCTTAACCTCACTAACTGTCTGAATATCAAACATCCTAGTTATAACTCTCTCCCTGGGCAAATTTTCTAACTGTTTGGTACGCAAAGTTCACATAAGTAAAATAACATAAAAGCAGTAGTCAACTCAAAAAGTAGCAGCAAACATGATATGCTTTGAATCATGGAAGTTCTGGAGAATCAAACCAGAATATGATAAAGATCAGTACGAATGATAATAATATTAATAATAACAGCAGCAGCAGGGGTAAGTGGTAAAAGTGAGAGAAGAACATGTTGTCACAAAATCCTTGAGAGTAAAGCAAGAAGAAACAGCCTGAATGTGGGAGACTTGAATGATACCATTTTTCTTACCCCTTCACTTGTGACAGATGCATGTAGTTAGCATGAGTATTTTGGGTTCCCTGCTTTTACCTCTTTAGGGAAGATGCCAGAAGAGGGGTGGTTGTGTCAAGTTGATTTTCTATTTTTACTTTTTGAGGAATCTCCACAATGATTTCCATAGTGACTATACTGGTTTTCACTCCGATCAACAATGTAGTACAGTTTTTTTTTTGTCCTCACCAGCATTGTTACTGTTAGGTTTTTTGATGATAGCCACTCTTTCTAAGAGAGTATCTCAGGGTAGTTTTAATTAGCATTTCTGTGACAGCTCCCAATGGCTGATTTCCTTCACGTATCTTGTTGCCCTTTGTAATTCTTTTTCTCAGGAATGTATATTTATTTGAACTGTTTATGTTTTTATTGCTTTTTTAATTTGGGTGGAGTATAAATTTTAAAATTCTGTGTTTATTAAGTTGCCATAAATAAAGATAAACTTGAGACATGCATAGGTCAAATGGAGGTAACGTGGGAAGTTAATGTTAAGTGAACTAAGTCATGAATTTGAACAACATGTTCAAATTTCAGAATTTCTCTTATTTGAGACAAAGTACAAGAGATATAAATAAGCCATAGGTATCTCTGTGTGAAGACAAACACATGTAGTCTAAGCAACGAGAGCCTAGGGCAGGAGGATTGTCATGATTTCAAGGCCACCTAGGTTACATACTGAGTTCAGAGCCAGCTAGCCAGCTTCAACTACATAGCAGCACAATTATAGCTATAACTGTGTCTTAAAAATAAGGAGGGGGAGTGATTGTAGGGGAGTTCAAATACTTAACCAAACTATAAATTCCACTGTTTCAAAAATCTTTGATTTTTTTTTAGGCTCACTTTTTTATATAAAGCTCTCCTGTATAAAAAAATTGTATGCATTTAGTACAGGGTCTCACTACACAACTTGGACTTGTACTGATCCTCTGTTTTCAGCCTCCGCAGCACTGGGATTACAGGCATGGGCTCCCACACTCAGATAAGCTCAATACACCTGGGAGTGGGGCCAGGGCAGCATGCGGTAGTGGGAATCGAACCTAGTCTGTGCACTTTCCTAAGCAGGCACTTAGTCTGCTGAGCTACCTTTCTGGCCCTCCAAATATTTCAATATATATGGTAACTAGTGTAATTTATTTAATTATTTAATTTTTTCAGAACCAGGGATTGAACTCTGGCCCTGATACTTGCCAGGGAAATGCTTATTCCACTCAGCCATCTCCCCAGCCCCTATTAGTGTAATTTATACTACTAGTTTATCTCAGTTCATTGAAAAATGGGAAAGTTGTATTATCTGGTTCTTTTATGTATGAGTCCTTTGTGTCTTATACTCTGAGTAACTACTTTGATGGTAAGTATAATGAATTTTTATTCTTTCATTATTATATTATTAAATTTGTTTTAGTTTTTCTTATACTAAAAAGAGAGACTTATAGTTTGGGCACTACATTTAATGCTGATGAAAACGAAGAAAGGTATATGTCTAAATTTTATTTGGGCCATGCTAGAAACCTTGAAATCTAAATTGAGTTTTCATTTTATGGGAGAGTTATGGGGATATAATAAAAGTCTTTAGTATCATACTCTTTTTATGCTTTCACATTTAAAGTGGACTTGGTTTTCTTAGGATACAGTTGGTTGTTTTCTTAATATAAATTGGAAATCATTGACTTTTAATAAAACCATTTTCAATAAGTATGATTTTTCAGTAAGACAGTGTTTATTTCTGCCACTTTACTAAATATTTTCTATTTTATTTCTGTTTCTGTTTTTTTTTTTACATCTGCTTTGTGAGAATTTTTATTTCATTTTATCTCCATTGTTGGTTTGTTATTGTTTGATTGGTATGTGTCTCTTTTCAGTGTCACACAAGGAACTGCAACCTTCTTGTCAACATGCCACTGAACCTTGATATCGTGCCACATGACTCGGCATGCAAGGAGCCCACAACAGTTCCCCCTTGTCCTTCATTCTTGGCTTTCCATACCTTTTTATTTACCTATACTTAACCTCAGAATGCATCACTATTACTACTCAAAGAACTTCCTTCAATATTTGTAAACATTTTTTAAAAGAACTGTGAGGTCTCCACATAGCTTTACAGGGTAGATCTTGTGGTATCTTAGCATTTGTTGATCTGAACCAGATTTATTTTTAAGTTATTTTGAGTGAGTACAGAACACCCCTTACTTCTAGTGCCATAAGCTCTCTGCCCGTGTTTGCAGGGCATGAATTTCTAGTGAGAATTCTGCTGTCCTTTTCATCTTTGTCTTTCTATATTCATGATATTCCCACACTCAAGGTGTATGTGTGTGTGTGTGTGTGTGTGTGTGTGTGTGCTCGTGGGATTTTTAATCATATATTTACCATTACATTTTGGCCTTTGATTGTATCATGTTTAATTTCTTTATGTTTCTCCTGCTTGACATTTATAAGTTCCATTTATTCCTGAGTTTGTAATTTTCACCAAATTGAGAAAATTCTAGTTATTGTTTATTCACAATTTCTGCTTGGCTTGCCATGCTCTCCTGTTGTTTCTGGGACTCCAACGATATGTATGTTATGCTACTTACTGTTCTCCCAAAGCTCACTCACCTTTTTCCCCTTTTATTTTAATAATGTTTTTCTTTTGTATCTGTATTTCATTGTAGATAATTTTCATTGCAAAGGCAAACCTTTCTCCAAGAATCTTTTAATTTATATTGTCTGGTGTGCTACTAATTCCATCTGGTATATTTTAAAATTTCAGTTTTGTATTTTCCATCTCTGGAAGTTCACCTGAGGCTTCTTTATAGTACAGGATTTATTGCCTCATCACGTTTAACGTTGTCTTTCCCACCATACCATCTTGCATATATAGGCAATATTCACAATAACATTTTGATGGTGCTAGGGGGCAGTCCCAGGACACTATAATAATTCTCTTATATTTTTTTCTATAAATTTTATTATCTACATGATTTTTAGTCACTTCTGTCAATTTTTATTCTACTTGTAGTTCATGTTTTCTTGGTTCTTTGATTAACTTATGATTGATTTTCCGTTTTTTTTAAACCCAGCAAAACATTTTTTATCATGTTGGATGGAAAGCCAGGCAGCTTTTATTACATAACCTCCAGGTATTTAGAGGTCAGGCAGTTACACCACTAACACTGAACCCTGGTATACAAGAATATACGAGATGACTTCAAAATATGCATTCTTTGGAAACTGGATAATTTGAATACTCAGTCTATCTAAAACTGGCATTTTAGTTGCTTTACTTCCTTATATTGAGGGATGACATTTCCAGGGCTTTAGTTGCAAGTTTTCAAAAATTTTTGATAGAATTTTTAGAATCCTAGTATTTTATGCTTTATATTATGATAAAATTGCTGTTTGAGATAATTTTGAAACTTAGTTTTAAACTCTGTTAAGGTGTTTCCAAGCAGCCCTTAATGCCTACTAATTTGGTCTCACTGAATATAGTACTTTCTGAACACTTGGCCCTCTACCATCTAAATTAGTATTCTTTTTCCTACTACAAACTACCCTCACCCTTGTATGAGTTGCAGGGATGATTCTGCCTGTTCCTTGTTGCCCCTTACCTAACTCTCCCATCCCTACCCCAGTCATTTAATTTTTTCATGCAAATGTAAAACTCCATAGTTGGCCATGCTTTCCAGGGATCTTCTTCAGGGACCCTGAAAACCCTTCCCTCCTACCCAACCCCAAGTCCCCTGATGGTCTCTTGTTCTACAAATTCTAATCACCTTTTCATTTGAACCGAAGTCTTTTCTCCTCAGCCCTTTGAGCTTTCTCTGCTCTACAGGATGTTCAAGTCCCTGTGATATACCCAGGAAATTCTCTTTTCTTTGATTTAGGGCAGTATGTGGCCTTACCACAACTATTCCTACCTCAGGGATGGAAATCCTGCTCTATGGCATATCTTGTCTCCTGTTGCATACATTCTGTCCAGTGTTTCAAGTTGTTCAAAGTCAACAGAGGTCACTATTAGCTTCTTTTCCTTCACAATGACCCAACACGGAAGTCTCTGAGAGCTGTAAAGCCTGAGTGACTCACAGAAGTGAAGTATCCCTGTGAACCATCAGTTTCAAATAAATTAGAAATATGGATCAGGGGATAAAATGAGTGTGTAGCTATCAGAGTGAAGCAAAGAGAATTAAAGACTTAATGAAATGCTCAAAGTGCTATGAAAGCTCCCTCACCAAATCTAAGGTTTTAAAACTGGATCTATGAGCCGGGCGTGGTGGCGCAGGCCTGTAATCCCAGCACTAGGGAGGCTGAGGCAGGAGGATTGTTGTGAGTTCGAGACCAGCCTGAGCTACAAAGTGAGCTTAAGGCCAGCCTGAACTGCACAGTGAGACCCTGTCTCAAAAAGACAAAAAAAAAAAAAAAACAAAAAACTGGATCTATGGCACAGAAAACACGCAGAGACTTAAAAGTGAGTTTCTGGGCCTGTGAGATAGTTTCACAGACTAAGTACCTGCTTTGGACAAGTGCAGGGAACAGGGTTCCATCTCCAGTCCTATGTGCTACGCTGACCCCGCCCCTAGAGCATGCAAGCCGTCCACTGACTCCAGGCATGGTGGTGCAGGCCTGTAATCCCTGGGCTAAGGAGGCTGAAAACAGGAGGGTCACTGTGAGTCTGAGCTGTGTAGTGAAACCCCTATACCAAATAAATAAAATGAAAAAAAAGAGGTTCTATTTCTGAGAACCCCAACAACTGCCTGTATCACTTGAGATAAATGCCTCAATGATTTTTTTGTTTTCACTTCCCTCATAAACAAAACCAGGACTTCGGATTTGATATTTCTCCTGGTCATATGTGGTGTTCTACTGTCCTTAGAAGCACACAATGAAACACTCAGAGTTTTTAACATGTTAATGTCAGCTGTCCAATTTACATGTTGTATAATATTGACAAATGGTTTACTCTCTATTAATTGTATGCAATTTTTTAAAAAGTGGGTGTTAGAACAGTTTCTACTACAGCCAGAGACCAATGATTAGAGGCAATGATCCATGCCTGGCTGAGTCCAGTGCCCGGGAAATAGTGTGCAGTGTCAAAGTCACAGTTGGTCATTATTCCCCTTACTTATTTTGTGTTCTTTTAGTCTTAGGAATTCAGAGAAAATACTGTTGTCTAGTGTTTCTGAACATTTCACTGGCAAGAAAAAATGATGTGAGTTTGAATCGTGAGTGTGATCTGAGGATGCATGCTAGAAATAATCATTGCGGGGCTGGGGAGATGGCTCAGTAGAATAAGAGCATGCCTGGCAAGCACAAGGGTCCGACTTCAATCCCTGGTTTCACAAAAAAAAAAAAAAAAAAAAAAAAAAAAAAAAAAAAAAAAAAAAAAAAAAAAAAAAAAAAAAAAAAGAAAGAAAGAAAGAAAGAAAAAGAAAAAGAAATAATAATTGCTTTTAAGGAAGTTGGGGTGAGATTACCAAGTGGAGTGGGAGCATTTAGCTCATTTAGGTGCCATGTGACTTTAGAATTTTGTGAAATTGTATTTTTTTCCCTTATAAATTGGAATAATAATTTACAGTTCCAGAGTCTTCATGAAAATGAAATGTGATGTCCGTTAGTGTGAATTCAGAGCTCCCTAAGAGTTGGAGGTGTTGGGTGTGGTGGTACATGCCTGTAATCTCAGAAGTGGGGAAGGCTAAGGCAGGAGATCTCTGTGATTTTGAGTCCAGCTATGGCCACATAGTGAGTTCAAGGTCAGCCTGAACTGCATCATGACACTGTATCAAAAACTCCAAAATCAAGAGAAAAAAAAATCTAATGGGAGGCACAAAAGTTTGAAATAATGATACTGGGTTGTCTCAGTTACATTTTTGCTCATTCTTGGGAGAAATACCAGACATCCACTATTAAGGAAGAAAAGATTTATTTAGCTTGCTGTTAGTGGAGGTTTCAGTCCATACTTGGCTGGCTCCAAGGCAGACTGACACATTGCAAAGGGCAGTGGTTCATGGAAGCAGAAAACAGCAAAGAACAAAGGGAGGAGCTTCAGCTGCAGCAGCTAGCAAGCCTCTCTCCCTTCCCCCTATTGTATTCAGGCTATCCGCCCCAGGGCAGGTATAGTACTCACACCCATAATCCTAGCATAGGATCATGAATTAATCAAAAACTCTCTAAGCCTGTCCCAGGGCTGAATGACATGGCTTTGTGGGGACACTAAACACAAACCATAGCAAGGGTGCAACTAGTTTCTAGGGACACAAAACTTGCCATTTCTTTTCAACCTTATTCTTTTTAAGTCTCACAACCACACCTGATGGGCACAGAGAATGAAGCCTGGTGCACTTTGTAGTCATGGGAAGCTTTGGATCCAAACCCTCTTGGCTTTAAACCCTGTAACTATGTGGAGAAAACTTTTTTTTTGTGGAACTGGAGATTGAACTCAGACCCTTGTGCTTGCCAGGGAAGCTCTTATTTTACGGAGCCATCTGCCTGGCCCCTAAAAAAACTTTTAAAATCTACTTTACATCTACATAAACTCCCAATATAGAATCTTACATTTTAATGGGTCTTATGCAAAGAAAAGCTAAGTTTCCACTCCCAATAAAAAGAAAGCAAGGGACACTTTCTGCCTGCTCATAGATTCTGCCTTTTCATCTATACAGAATGTGGTCCAGAAAGGACCAAGATTCAGAAGCTGCCAATAAGGACTGAGACTGACTTTGGATGATCAAACACATAAGTAACTCTGACTTAAATTTCTCAATATAGGAGCAGGGGAGATGGCTCAGTGGAATAAGCGCTTCCCTGGTAATTGCAAAGGTCTAAGTTCAGTCTCCAGCTCTGCAAAACAAAACAAAAAAATCTCAATATGCCAAAAAAAATCCAGAAACAATACAGCATACATTGTTACTGAGGTCCCCAAGAATACATAATGTCCTTCTGTGTCTCTTCCTTACTACCTTCCTTAGCACATGGCTGTCATTCTCATGGCTGAAAGACAGTCACTTTAATACTGACAGAGTCTCTATCGTCAAGGCAAAAGAAGTATTTAGAGAACATACATATATGTCAGGGGTCATGAAACAGTTTTCCTTACCTGGGAATGTGTGATTTTTTATTCCATTACACAAGAAGTGATTCTATGATTTAAAAAATATATATATATATTCCTTTTAATATACAAAATAAAAAATTAGATGAAATTTTACATAACAGTAAATAAAGAGATCCAGGTAAATATTTTTAAATAAATATGTCACTTTTGCCTGTGAACCTGGCTTTGCTTTGTAAGGCAAGAAGGGGTGGTGGATGGAGATTAAGCAGTTCATAGCATGAGCCTGACATAACCTTTAAGATCGGAAACGAAAAGGAATCTGAGGGCCTAGAAGGCCATCCCAGGAGGCATTCATGGAGTCTGCACAAATTCTTAGTTATTACGGTTTCATTTTATTATTCAGAGAAATTCTGCCGAAAATGCTACAATGGCCCTTCCTCAAAAAATATCTTTTTGCTTTTATGGGCAATAAAAGCTAACAGAAGAATTTATAGTCCTGTAGTAGGGTGAGTCAGGCTCAGAAGCATCCTCAGCCCTGCTCTGTGCACCTTGCTCTATCCAAGTGGGATCAGCTTCCTGAGGCTGGGACTCTAGACAGGGCCTTATTCTTGCTGGGGGAGGGACCAGCATGGAAACTGTTCCCTCTGTAGCTAAGAATTGAAAACAGCAATGCTTGATAAGAATGGAGGTGTCTGAATTTACATTGGCCAGGCCTGATCATTACCGCAATTTTCTCAGTACTCTTGTCATTTATTTATATTTTTCTTGCAGAACTGGGGATTAAACTCAGACCTTTGTACTTGCCATGGAAGCACTTATTCTACTGAGCCATCTCCCTGGCCCCAACTAGTTATTTATAAATTATTATATAGTTTTGCTACAACGGAGTACCATCAATGGGTCTTAGGCCATTACATTTTCTTTCTACCAAAGGAAAGTGCAGTGTTACAGATTCTGCCTTGATATTTTATTGTAAGGATGAGGTCAAAAATGAAAGCAAAATAAAAACCAAAAGAAACATAAAACAAAAACCTGTGTTTCTTAAGAACCCACTTGAAAACCTTTTGTTTGAGAAACTTGACACGACCTTTTAGGGGAAAGTGGCAGAGCAGAGGGTACCCTTCATCAGTCAGAGAAAGCTCAGTTCAAGTCTTTTGCTAACTATCCAAATGTTCTTAAGACTCAGTTGTTAGGGTGTAGACAATGTTTTGAGTATCAAATGAGGAAACATATATAAACGTGAGCATGCATTACAGGTGCTTATGATGCTGGCTGCCATCGAATTTCTGAGATATGCAAAGTTGTGTCTCTGATCTTCAAAAATAAAGCTTGCACATTTCTATCTCAGTATTCACATTGCAACTGTGGAGATGGATATTATTGAGTAATGCTGTTACTGGAGTTTTCACTCATTCATGCTACCTTTTGCTTCTTTTGTAATCCTTAGAGCTTTAAGTCTGTACTAAAGAGAGAAAAGCTTTCAGTATATCAGTTCTTAGTCAACTATAGAAATTTCTACTAGCAAATTACATTTCATTGTAAACCTGGGTTCTTGAGAAACCAATCTTATGTTTGTCAAACTCCAATGTGCCTTCACTGCTCCTTCCTGGGGATCTTGCAGATCAGACTCAGATGTAAAGTCATCATGTTCCGCTTTGCAGTTAACCTTTATTTTATTTATTAATTTTATTAAGAAATATACAGCAATGAGACAGTTTCAAAACTGATTAGTAAGACAGTTTCAATAATGAATACATTGCATATTGTTGTCTTCATAGTGGTTATTCATAGTACAAGATGCAGACATGATATCCTGTCCAAACTGTATTAGTACAAATATTTCTTCTCATTGAATTAAGAGAAAGTAGCTGTGTATCTATCTTATTTTTTATACACAGATACAAAATGGTCCTTCATTTGTATTCCCTTCTTTGTTTAGTTTTGTTAGAGATGGGTATTCCATTGCCATTTAATTTGTTTTTTATGGTGGAACCAGGAGTTGAACTCAGTCCCTTGCACTTGCTATGGAAGTGCTTATTCTACCGAGTTATTTCCCCGGCCCCACTATTTAAATACTGTATGTGCATGAATTCAGCAAAATAATCCAATGTAGTCCAGAAAAACATACATTTATATACACAAGATGGTTAAGGAAATAATTCTGAGAATCTTCAGCAGGTTTTTGAAACTAGCAGTTAATTGGTAAGATTCTCATCCTGACTAATTATATATTCTGATACCTGTGAACTAAGCAACTGCACTAAAGATAGCAATGTGTAATACTAGGGTCATATTTGTAATGCCTGTCATCCTGGTCTTTTAAATACATACATCTTGTCGTGTCATACCAGTAACCTTTGATGGAACTCATCTTTTCTCCAGTTTTCTTCTCACCCCTGAAGCACTAGCAAAGAGATGTCATGTGCTCACAGAGACTTAGACAACAGTGTGAACAAACAGAAGGAAAGGGAGTGAATCACTTATCATGAGAAAAAAAGTATAAAGTGAGATGTCCAAGCTGCCTTTAAGAGGACACTTCCCCCACTTGTGTCAACATTGTTCTAGAAAACTCTTTTAACCTCGATATTGCTATGCAATATGAGAATGTTTTGTATTTTAATCAGTTATAACAGCATCGTGAGAGGTACATTATCATAGCTCCTGTCTTATTTCTAGATGAGAAAAGAGAATGGAAGGCTGTTAGATGATTGGATCAGGTCATGCGGCCTGTACCAGAGATTCAGAGATGACCTTGTTAGTTACAATTCTAAGGACTCATCATCTGAGCCATACAGACACTGCAGTTTCATTGGAGAGCCTCTCCACATTGAAGTGATTGAGTAATGAGTGCCACAGCCATTGCTGTGATTTGTCCCCTCCGGATTGTCACTGCCTATCCCAGCGACATCTCAGGTGTGGATCAGAGGGCACATTGGGATTGTAGCTAAGGGAGATTCCTGCTCCACTCATGTCTTAGCAAGTAGCAACCCAAATACTATGTCTTAAGTGAATTATGGCTTTGGATAACATATGTGGCCTGTGATTTATATAAACTGTGTTGTTTACACCTCACTGTGATTCTATAAAGTTGATGTAGGTACAAGTTTCCTCATCATGAGAAAAAAAGCTTAGAAAACAAAACTACTATCTTAAAGTTGCCTTGTTGGCCTTGGGACCTAAGAGATCCAACTCTGCTGTATCATTGTTTAACCTCCTTGTGACAGTGATCTGTATTTCAGGTCATGTCAAATGTCCTTGGGTCACAGGCATCATTTGAGAACATACTGAAATGAAAGTGATGATTACAAATTGTCATAGACCTCTGTATTCTCATCACAGACTCTTCTAGTTTTATACAATGGCAAGTGGATTCTGAGTCATTCTCAGAGGTATAGATGTTGTAATAGGATTGCATAGTCTTGGAGATTATTGAGGGATGCTGTTAGTGGAATTTTCATCCATCCATCCATCCATCCATCCATCCATCCATCCATCCATCCATCCATCCATTCATTCGTTCATTCATTCATTCTCTAGCATGTACTGAATGCCAACCACATGCTGGTACTGTGCTCACTGGCAAAGATACAGTAAACCCTGGGTATGGTATGTCCACTTCAACAGTAGCTGGTAGGGGAAATTTCTATAGTTGGCTGAGATATGATACTTATTGAAAGCTTTTCTCTTTTTAATGCAGATTTAAAGCTTTAAGGATTAAAAAAGAAACAAAAGGTAGCATTTGTGTTCTCCAGGAGCTTTTGAAGAGACAGAATGAAATTCTTATACAACAAGGACACTAGAAAGCGAGCAGTCAGACTAAGAGTTGTTTGGGCAGCAGGTAGTCAAAAATATGGTGAGAAATGTGAGCCAAGTTATAAGGCTTAAAGTATCTGGCTTCACTTTTCACAAAATAAAGTTGGTATTAATGGAATACCCCTGCATTTTGGTCTCTAACATTTGTATCGTGTGTATGTCAGCTTTCTGTCACTGTGACAGACGCCTGAGATAAATCAGCTTATAGAGGAGAAGGGTTTGTTTTGGTCGTTTCAATCCATTCACTTGGCATGGTGCAATAGTGCCTCCTCGTGACGATGTGCAGCCAAGGAGCATCGATTACCTCATGGCAGCTGAGAAGCAGAGAGAGGGATGATATCATATTCCTGTTAAGGGCGCACTTGTCAACAACTAGCTTCTTTTCACTGGGTTCCACCCCCTACTGGCTTTACTGTTTCCTAATGGCACCACTGACTGAAGAGAAAGACTTCAGGGTGGCCTTTGGAGGCTGTGCAGAATATAAACTGTAGTAAATGTCTTTGAGACTATGGATTATGTAAACTCTCATAGTCATGGTTTGTATAGTTATCATGGGAATCATCATTGCTGATAGTCTGGTCTACATGCTTTAGTTTAGTATGACTGCTATAACAAATTCCCACAATCACAGTGGCTTCAACACAAGAGGCTTATTATCTCAGAAGTCTTGAGTACAGATATCTGAAATGTGTGAAGATTGTGTTCCAGATGCTGATTGATACTTAAATTGAGATTTAGTAGGATCAAGGTTTTTTTTCAGAACCAGGGTTTGAACTCAGGCCCTTGCGCTTACCAGGGAAATGCTTATTCCACTGAGCCATCTCTCCAGCCCCTTCAAGTGGTTTTAAGAAACAAAAATTCAGAATATCTTAACTTTTTATAATATAGTTAGTTACAAAATCTATTAATTTTACAAAATGTTGGTTTTTGAAATGGTAGTTTTTATATGTACATAAGACCTTTAGGACATACTCTTCCCTCCTCTTCTCCATACATCTCCCTTTATTCCCCTACCCTCTGTCTAATTGCAGTGTTTCTTCTGATAATAGTCTGCCTTCTATTTTACGCCCATTAGAGAAAACAGGATATAGTACTCATTCTAAGACTGGATTATTTCAATTAACAGAGTGGTCTCCAGCATCTTTTGTCCTACAAATGAAATAATGTTTTTTTTTTTTCTTTTATGGGACATATATATCTCTATTATATAGAGTGGGATATATATAATATATGTATAGTGTAAATGTATACAGTATAAATTTATATATATATATATGTCATAAAGGACATTTGTCTGTTCATTCATGGATTTACATCTGGGCTAGTTCCATATCTCAGCTATTTTGAATTGTGTCACAGTGAACACAGATATGCAGGGAAACTTCAAGTGTGCTACCTTTAATTCCTTTGGGTATAACAAGATTTGATATTTCTATATGAGAGGGTAGTTCTGGTTTTGCTTTTGTTTCACTTTGTATTGTTTTTGATGATTCTTCCTAGTGATTTCTGCAGTCACTGTCCTAATTTACATTCCCACCAGGAACATAGTATTTTGCCAATGCTGTTCTGGTTTTTTTTGTTAATATTTTTTGTTCCCTCTTTGTCCCAACATCTTTGCCAGCATTTACTGTTTGATGATTGATTGATTGATTGTGCTCAATGACAGTCATTCTGACTAGGGTGAGATAGAATCTCAATAGAATTTTGATTTGCTTTTCCATATGGGTAAAGAACTCTTTTTGACACATTTATTGGCTTCTTTTGAGAAAAATATCTGTTCATTTCCTTTGCACATTTATTAGTTGAGATATTTGGTTATTTTGGTTCTATATTTTAAATTTCTTGTGCTGGAGAAGTAATTCTGTGGTCTAAGTGCCTGCCTGGCAAGCACAAGGACACAAATTCAATTCCTGGTAATACATGCTGTGCCAATTCCAGATCACTGGGTTTGCCATAGTGTGACACTATATCAAATTAATAAAGAAAAAAGGAAAAAATATTTCTTTATATGTTCTAGATACTAATCTTCCATCAAAATAATAGTTGAGGAGAGATGGCTCAGTGGAGTAAGCTCTTCCTTGGCAAGAGCAAGGGCCTGAGTTCAGTCCCTGGTTCTGCAATAAAAAAAAAAAAAAGAAAAACAAACAAAAATAATAGTTGACAAATATTTTTTCCCACTCTATATACTGTTTTCTTTCACTAATTTTTCCTTTGCTATTGTCTCAGTTAGTCTTCTCTTGTTGCTGGAACAAATACCCAACACTCAACATAAATGAAGGAAAGGTTTATTTAGCTCACAGTTACTGGAGGCTTCAGTCCATACAAAGCTGGCTCCAAGACGGGCACATGGCAGAGAGCAGCAGTTCATGGTGGTGGAATACACCAAAATAGCAAAAGCAAATGCGAGGAGCAGTGGCAACAATGGCTACTGAGAGCAAGTCTATCTCTCTGTCTCTCTTGTGTTGCATTCAGGTGATCCAGTCCAGGCTGCATGTAGCACTCACACCCATCATCTTAGCACTACCCAGACTCAAGCCTAGCCTTGGATCATGAATTAATTGCAAACTGTGCCTCACTGACTACATGAGGTTTTGGGGAGGACAAATACACACAAAGCATAACATTTGTGATGAGAATTTGATACTGTACCACTTTTTGATTCTTGATATTATTTCTTGTTTTATTGGAACAATTACATGTGTGCTAGCACTTTCAAGTGCTTTGCTGCATTTTCTTCTATGAAGTGCAAAGGTTCAGATCATAAATCTAGAGTTTTCTTTTTAAAATTGATTAGTATGCAGAGGGAGTGATATCTAACTTCAAACTTCTCCAAGATCATTTGTTAAAATGGCTCTTTTCTCCAGTGTCTTAGTTACTCTTTCCTCATTGCTGGGACAAATAGCCAACATCCAAAATGAAGGAAGGAAAGGTTTGTTTAGCTCACAGTTACTGGACATGTCAGTCCATATTCAGCTGGCTCCAAGGCAGAGGGGCACATGGCGGACAGCAGCATTTCATGGCGGCTGAACTGCAGCAACAACAACAAAGAGCAATAGCTAAAGGAAGTCTGTCTTTACGTCTCTTGTATTACATTCAGGCTCTCTGCTCTAGGCTGGGGGAAGTACTCAAATCCATAATCCCAGCATAACTAATACCCGTAATTCCAGCCTTGGATCACACATAATCCTGGTGGACCATGAGTTAATCACAAACTCTAGAAGTCCCCACCGCATGACTATGTGAGGCTTTGAGGATACAACCAAACACAGACCATAGCAGTATGTTTTTGTCTTCTTTGGAAAGAATCAGAAGACCATTATTACATGGGTTTGTTTCTGAGTCCTCTATTATATTTCAGGCTTGAACATGTCTGAGATTTTTCTAATACTATGTTGTTTTTTTGTTAATATGGCTTTTTAGTACATATTAAAATCAAATATTGTGATACCACCTGTATTACTATTTTGGTTTTAATTCTCATGGATGTTCTGGGTGATAGTATTTTATCGCTCAGTATTTTATGTAGGAATTATAGGAGTGATTTTTTTCCAATTTTGTTAGGAATGTTATTGGAATTTGGTAATGCTTGATTTGCATCTGTAGATCTGTCATTAATGTAGACTTTTTTTTGTTAATTTCATTGAGTAAAAGTTGCAGTGAGACAGCTTCAAAACAGGTTGGTAGGAGGGTTAAACAATTAGTATATTGCATATTGTTGTCTTTGTAGTAGTCATTCATAACACAGGATGCAGACATGATATCCTGTCCAAACACTATTAGTACAGCTCTTTATTCTTATTGAACTAAGAGAAAGTAGCTATGTATCTATCCTAACAATTTTGTATATGCAGATACAAAACAGTCCATTTATATCACTTTATTTCTTTAGTTTTGTCAGAGATGGGTATTCCATTGCCATCCAAATATTGTAGGTGCATAAATTCAGAAAAGTATTCCAATATAGTCCACAATAGTACTGGATTATCCACAGGACTGGCAATGTCTGAATCTGATGACTTGAGCCTTCCCCAGCTCAGCATATTAACATGGCTTCACTATTCCTACCTTATTTCTATACTTTTCTGCTATATGGTTAAGACCAATATAAAGTAGGACCTATATAACAAGAAATGTAACTTTTGTACCTGACAAGGTCAGTCAAGTTCCCTCAGGACTTAGCCCAAAACTCTGTACAATACTTTGTAGATCCTTTGTGAGTGTCAGCCTTGTGGATGAGTCACGGCCATTGCTTGAACAATTTGCTCTCTGTGAAAGCCTGAGAGAGTGTTTTCTCTCCATGTGAAGAGAAAACACACTCCATCATTGATCGCATTCCTCTGTGGCCTCGTAATCTCCTTGATCAGAAAATTTTGGATACAACTGTGTTCCATGATGTTACAGTACTGGTTCTTCTATATCCTGAGTCCTCACTGACTTTGAAAGGCTCCTGCCAAAATGTTGGCTGTCCTTGAAGCCCTTCCTTTTCTCTAATTTTTGGTCTGCAAATTTAGGTTGTTAACCTTCCAGAAGAGAAGCTTATTATTGCCCTACAACATGTGCAGGTGGATTTAACCTCACTATCTGTCTGAATATCAAACCTCTTAGGCATGTACTTTCCATCAAGTATTGATATATTAAACTTTAAGTCTCTACCAAATATGGAAAAACAAATATTGGTTTTGCTCATCCATGAACATGGGAGATTTTTCTGTCTTCTAGTATCTTCATTTACTTTCTTCAATGTTTTATGATTTTCATTGTAGAGGAATTTCTCTTCCTTAGTTCAATTGATTTTAGGTATTTTATTTAATCTTTTATGCTATTGAGATTATAATTGTATTCTAGCTTTCTTACTCAGCTAATACATTACTGGGATATAGAAAGGGTATCAAATTTTCTAATTGGTTTTCTTATATTGCTAAATTGCTGAATTTCCCCATGAAATATAAATGACTTTTAGTGAGAGTACAGGCCCGGCATCGACCCTGTATCGACCCAGAGTGCAGGCCCAGCATGGAACCCTTTAGCAGAACTCCCTGCAAAGGGGCTAGAGGCAAGACCCACCCAGCTGATTCAGTAGCAGAACATCTTGCCAGTGTGACACAAAGGGCTCACCTGCAAGGCTGCAGCAGGAAGAAGTGGAGCACAGCAGCCAGACACAAGCCACACCACCTGGAGGAGTCTGAATTTCCTAGATCTGGACCTGGTAATAAGGAAATAACTCTATCTAAGCTCTATACCAAAGGTCAAAAGTTAGTGGCATACAAAATGACAAAGAGAAGGAACAAACAGCAGCCTCAGGCCCTGAGTCCACCCAGGACAAATGAAGAAGGAACTAGCATAGAGGAAATTGGAAATCATACACGTGAAATCTCTGAAATAATAGCTTTGGAAATAAAGAAACAACTGCAGAAAGTTATAGAAGAAATCAGATCAGAAATAATTTTTGAAATAAAAAATGTAGCAACAACTATAATCAAAGGAGTACTAAGTGCTTCTAAAGAAAACAGTGATAAAAAATAGAGCAGAATATTAAAATGATGGAATCCCTGAATAAGTAATATAGGGAAGAAATAGAATGTATGAAACAGATCCAAAGTGATATACAGGAAATTAAAACCTCAATCACAAGCTGGCAAATCCGTTTGAGTGAAAGTGAAAATAGAATTTCAGACCTTAAAGACACCATTGCAGCTAGTGAGAAAGTAAGCAGAGATCTCTTAAAAATAAGTAGGATGAAGGAAAAAATAATTCAACACCTGCAAGACAATGCAAAGATGAAAATTGTGAGACTAATAAATATCAATGAGAAGGAAGGAGTCAATGCAAATGATTTAGAAAGAATATGGATTGAAGTAATAGCAGAAAACTTCCCAATTATGGGACATTCAGGTAACTGAAACATACAGAACTCCAAATAACATCAACCCAATTAAAACCACTCCCAGCCGTATAATAATCAAAATCTCAGAAATTCAGCACAAGAACAGTATACTAAATGCCGCTAAAGAAAAGAAGCTGATTACATTTAAAGGAAAACCCATCAGAATAACAGCAGATTTCTCTTCATAAACCATCAAGGCAAGAAGAACATGGACGAAAGTACTTTAAGTCTTGCAAGAAAACAGTTTCCAACCCAGACTGATATACCCTGCAAAACTCTCTTTCAATTCTAATGAAGAAGTAAAATATATATGACAAAGAACAACTAAAGAATTTCATGATGACAAAGCCAAGCCTATATAGACTACAAAATGATCTAGAGAGGGAGCAAAATGAACACAACCCCATGAACGAGAATGGAAAGATCCCACCAAATAGGGCAAACAAAGAAAGAAAATAAGAGGTATACAGTAGTAGTCTTTCAGTTATTCTTTTGTATGCAGCAGCAAAATATTTCCATCAGCACACTCTACAAATGGACTTCTCTTGCACCCTATGGCTCAAGATTCCATATGGGACTACAGGGTGGATTTCAAAGAAATAGCTGTAGCTCAGTCCCACAAGTGACACCTGGCCACCAGTAAGTGTCATGGTCATTATCTATGTCCACAACACACTAGAATTTTTTGCAATATCCTATCCCCAAACTGTCAGAAGTGATGGTCATTTATTTGTCATTCCAGTATTTATCTTATGTTTTATTCTTAGTACTTCTTTACTAACATGAAAACTTTTTTTTAGTTCGATTGTTTTGAACTTAGTTTTAAATTAATTAGTATTTAATTTCCTGAATATTGCTTAATCTTAATTGTTGTTTTAAAATTTTTACTATATCTTTGAATTACAATTTATCTAAAAAACATCGAATGATATCTTCTCCTAATTTTGGAAACTTGAAAAAGTATATTTCTTTTTTCTGTTGACTTTATATTACTTCTTCCCTGTCCTTTATACACACATACACAAACATATATATGAAAAAATAAATACACGTATAACCCGACATAAGATTGGTTTCATAGAAATCTTCAATGGCCTTTTATATAAGGGTTCATCTAATATATTTTATGTGGTCCACATAACACTTTATTTTTCATCCAGGAGCATACTGCAACTTCTCCTGCCTTTTGAATTATGCTCTTTGTTACTTCCTAATGCTACGTCTGGAGGTATTAAAATATTTCAAGTTGATATAACTAGAAAATACTTTTAGTTTTCAAAGGTGTGTTTGCTAAGTACAAAATTCAAAGAAGATAGATCTTTTTGTTTTTTCTTTCAGTAATTTATTTAGTCTAGTTTCTTACATACTTGGTCCTTTGTTCTTTTTTTTTTCTTTCTAATGTGGAATAAGGTGCTGTTTAATTTTGTTCTTCCATAGCTAATAATTTTATGTATATGCTTTAACCATTTATTTTCTTTATAATACATTTTTGAAGCTCCAATGGCGCAATTGTTTAGCATGCGGTACTTATATAATACATTTTGGACAATTTCATTTTTATGTATTTTGGTATGATTTTATTTAAATTTCTTCTGCTAAAGTTTAATTTTTCTTGGAAATGTGGTATTATAAGAACTAAATTCAGAAATTTTAAATATTTAAATATTTATTGCCTACTCCTTTTTAATTTGAGAATTATAATTATATGAATACAAAAAAGGAAGAAAGGAGCAGTCAATGCTTACAATTTTTGTTTTTACTCTGATTTCTTTTCCTGTCTTGAATTTCTTGTAACTTCTTAGTTATTGTTCTTTTAAAACAAAACTTATACGTTTATATCTGCTAATCTGAAAAACTAATTTGCACAGAGCATCATGTAATACAGCAACCATTGATGGATTCCTATTACTTTGTTTAGTGAAATCTTTTATTATGTATATATGATGTTGTTTTCTTCTATCACTATTTTGTATTCTTTAAAAATAATAAATAAATAAATAAATAAATCATTACATAAAATAAATAAATAAAAGTCTGTTAGTGCTTTACTTAGTATCTTCTAGGCATAGGATTACATTGTCTGTAAACCAGGTTAATTTATTATGTCCATTTCCTATTTGTGTTCTTTTTAATTTTTAACTTGCATAATTGTTCTTCCTAAAATTCCAAGTCATAAATAGAAATGATGAGAATGAACACTGTGCCTCATTTATTTTAAATGAAATGCTTCCAGTTTCACCAATTCAGTATGATACAAAAGGCTTGTCACATATAGCCTTTTGAAATGCGATCCTATTATGTGCAGTCTCATTTGGTCTTCCATCATGAGAGGACACTGAATGTAACTGAAGGCCTTTTTCCAGTTCAGTTGAGATTCTGTGTTGTTGGATTGAGTTTGCAATCATTTTATGAAGAATTTTGCATTTGTATTCATCAAAGGTATTAGCCTGTAGCATTTTTTGTTGTATCTTTATCAAATTTTGATATCAGTATGATACTGACTTCATAGAGTTAGTTTGGAAGTATTCCCTCCCTTGCTGTTTCATAGGATAGTTTTGGAAGTATTTGTGTTATTCTTTAAAATTCTCATAAAATTCAGCAGTAAATGTACCTGGCACCATGCTTTAATTTACTGGAGGATTTTTTTAAAGTTACTGTTTGAATCTCATTGCTCACTATTGATCTATTTAAGGTTTTCTTTATATTTAGCTTTATTGATCTATTTAGTTCAATTTTGGAAGGTCACATGTATCTGTAAATTTTCTTTCTTTCTTTTTCTCTTGTGGTACTAGGGATTGAACTCAGGACCCTGCACATGCCAGGCAGGTGCTTATTCTATTAAGCCATCTCCCTGGGTCCTTGTATCTATAAGTTTATCAATTCTTCTAGATTCTCAAATTTATCAGAAGATAGTTTTCAAAATAGTCCCTAATCATCTCTGGATTACAATGGAGTCTGTTGTAATGTCTCTTATTGTATACCATCTGTTGAATAATATCTGTATCTAATGTATTGATTTAGGTCTTTCTATTTTGGTTTAGTTTCACTAGGGGTCTATCAATCTTGTTTATTTTTTCAAAGAACCAAGTCTACAATGAAATTATGTTCCTATGAGAATTATCAGGACATAACAATGGAAGCACACTTGTCTCTGGCCCTAATGTCCTAGCTCACTTTCTCTACCTGTGGCTTCAATATTGGGTTTGAATTTGTCAGTGGCTCCATTTCCTCAGGGACTAATCTTTGGGATGGTTCTGTTTTTCACAGAGGATTTATGGGAGACCAAAGCAGACTGCAAATGTGAAGGCTCCTAGTTGCATCCTGACACAAAAATGCTTAATAAATCTTGAGTATAGCTGTTCCTACTCCTGGTACAATCTGACAGAAAGTGATGCCTAGCTCCTAGCAATGATGACCTGTCATATGTCAGTGAAGAAGCTGTTAGCATATGACAGCTGGTGATGTGAATGGCATTTATGTCTCTTCCCTTGGTGATGGAATTATAAAGATGTATACTAAAAGGTAAAATCTTGTATCTGTATCAATAAGAACTTGCCAATTATTGATCCATGGCGATTTACCCTATAAACAAGTTTTATCTTTTGACAAACTGTCTTATTGCTAATGTTGTGTCCATAGTTACTGCTATTACTGTTGGCCATTATTGTTGATATATGAACCAATCAATAACATTTTAAAGATATTTCATTTTAAAAGTCATACTTCTTTCTTCCTCTGAAAAGTAAAATAGCCTAGCAGTGTGCTCAGTTGTATGAGCTGTAGAGAAGTTGCAGCTGCCCCTGTGGACAGACACGCAGCTTTTACAAGAGTTGCCTACTTCAAGGTGCAGGTGTTTATGCACATTTTATTCTTCCAGTGGGATTTCAAGATAGTAGTTGTGGGGGGGTTATGTTTATGTAAGAAACTGCTGAGCCACACACTGGGTAACATAATGAAAAGAACGTTATTTCTTACAATTTTAAAGACTGGGAAGTCTACTGAGGAGGAGCCATATCTGGTCATGGTCTTCATGCTGATTGGAACTCTGCAGAGTTTTGAGGATGCCCAAGACATTACAGTGTATGGAGAGGGGCTGTATATAAGAGACAGAGACAAACTGGGTTCTTAAATGGAACCAGTGTCAAGCTGTCTATTAGCCAATCCATCTATTAATTTACTCAGAGTTAATCACTATTCAAGGGTCCTCTCTCTGTGTATCTCCTGATCGCTTGCAGAGTATCCATAGGCACTTTCATATCATAGTAAAATGTAGTTGCTGCACTTATAATTCTTTTCAAAGTTGGAAAAGATTAATTGTGACCAAAGCTCTTTTAAAAATTTTATGTTATTTTCCTGGTCCTGTAGGCATTTGAGTTTGTTTTAGCTAGTGTGAACCTTATAATTTCTAATATTTTTACTCCCTGTTATGACATGTGCTTATTTCATTCATAAAGAAATGCCAAACATTTTCTCAAGGTGGATGTTTCATTTTACATTTCCACCAACAATATATGAATGATACAGTTTGCTTGTGTAAGAGCTAACGCTGCCTGTTGTGGTGGAATGGCAAGTGGTGGTCAACTTGTAGGCCCAGCTGAACTGAACCAGGGTAGTGCTGGGTGTGGACGCCCACATGAGGATTACTGCCAACAACATGAACATGAGAACTGGATAAAAAGTTGTTGAGAGCTGTTGGTTCGCCCGGAGGAGCTTGTTGTGCTGGATTTCCTGATGAATTTGATTATTCTCTTCATTGGTGAAGCTTGGGACCTTGTCACTGAGAGGGCTATGGTTCACTTTGGGGAGCACTGGTGTTTACTTTGAGCATTGCTTCTTGTTTCAGAGGGAAAAATGGTACATTGTTCAAAATGGGGGAGAAGATCTTCATGGCAGATTTCCTGATATGGACTAGGTTGTTCTCATCACTGGAGGAGCTCAGGACCTCACTGTTGCTAAAGATGTCTGCCATACATTTCCAGGGAGCTTGGTCCTTGCCAAGCTTTGCTTCTTAGTGCCAGTGTAGATCCCTCAGGCTGCTAGCATAGATCCTTCTTCCTTCAGGCACAAACTTTACAGCTTCCACCACTGACCTTTGGGCTTTCCCAGCACAGATCCTTGAAAGAAGGCTGGATGAGACATTTTCAAGGCTTGTTGGCCTCTAGGTGGACTTGTAGGGCATTGTATGGGCTCTAGATCTCCAGCTGGACTCATGCAGGACATTGCTATGGTATCCATGTCCTTAGCTGGATTCTTTGGGTCTTTAGTGTGTGGACAGATTTCCTGTATTCTCTTTATATGACTCTTTGGATGACTGTTATAAAATAATATTGTAAGCAATATGTGCTGTGTTGTTTCTATTCCACAGCCTGACTACAGCAGATCTTGTCCTCCTTTATCATTTTATCAGTTTTAAGAGGTGTGCGATAGTATCTCAGTGTGCTTTTAATTGTATTTTGGCTGAGATCAAGCAGTCCAGTGTCTGTTTTAGAAGAATGTGATATGCATGTACATAGCAAAATGTTTAGTGTAGGAAAGCAAAATAACATACTTAGTACCTTCATTAACTACCTCTTTTTTCTTTTTGCTTCTTCTGCCATGCAAACCTAAAATCTGAACAAACTTTCAACAGATAATCCTGTAATGTTATCTACAGTTGAGATCTTTTCACATGCACATTCCCTCTTCTTCCCCTCCTCTGTCCTGGAAATCACTGTTCTATTCTCCATTTCAATTTATTTGGCTTTTAAAAACTATTGAACTTCTCCTTCTTTATACCTGAGTAGTATGCCATTGGATAAAAATACCACATATTATTTATCCATTTCTTGGTTGAGGGACATATGTGTTGCTTTTGTGATTTAGCTATCACAAATAGTGCTAAACATGGGTGCACATTATATCAGTATAGTATGTTTTCAGTTCTTCTGGGATAATACCTAGGAGGGAAATAGTTAGGTTCAATGGGGCTTTAATTCTAGTTTTTTTTTTTGTTTGTTTGTTTTGTTTTGTTTTTTGGGAATCTCCACACTGATTTCTACAGTGGTTTCAGTCCATACTCCCAGTAACAGTAGAGAAGGGTTCCTTTCCTACCCTGCTCCTCACAGCGACACCAGCATTTGTTATTAGTTGATTTCTTGAGGAAAGTTATTGTATCTGGGGTGAGATAGAATCTCAGTATTGTATTAGTTTGCATTTCTTGAATGATCAGTGATGTTGAACAGCTTCTCTGTATTCATTTTCAATTTGTATTTCTTCATCTGGTATCAGTTCATCTCAGATGATGCCCATTTTTGCATTGGCTTCTTTTAAATTTGGGGATCTGATTTTTGTCTTTATATGTTCTAGATAGAAGTCTTTTTTCTGAGGGATAGTTGGCTAATTTTCTTCCCTATAATAGGGAAAGATGTGGGTTTTTTTTTTTTTTCAGTTTTCTGGTGATTTCTTTTGTTTTGCAAAATCTTTTTAATAAAATGAGATCCCAGTTGTTGATTCTTTAAATTATTTCCCATGCAGTTTGGTTTTTGTTTATGAAGTCTGTGTACCCATATGTATGCAAGATTTCGACCCTTATCTTTCAGTAGATTTAGTGTTTCTGTTTTAATATTTAAACCTTTGATCCATTTTGACTTTAGTTTAGAGCATGGTAATATACACAAGTCTAATTTTATCCATCAGTAAGTAGAAAGCCAGTTTTTTGACACCATTTTTAAAATTAATTTTTTTGAGAAAGAAATAACAATGAGACAGTTTCAAAACTGATTAGTAGGACAGTTTCAATAATTAATTATATTGCATATTGTTGTCTTCATAGTGGATATTCATAGTACAAAATGCAGACATAATATCCTGTCTAAACACTAATAGTAAAAATCTTTCTTCTCACCCAAGCTCTACACCAAAGGTCAGAGGACAGTGATAACTCCATTTTTTTTTTTTTTTTTTTTTTTTTTTTTTTTTTTTTTTTTTTTTTTTTTTTTTTTTTTTTTTTTTTTTTTTTTTTTTTTTTTTTTTTTTTTTTTTTTTTTTTTTTTTTTTTTTTTTTTTTTTTTTTTTTTTTT
>PVKA01005986.1:0-24882 GCA_004027165.1 Ctenomys sociabilis | reverse complement strand
TAGGCATGCACCACCACGCCCGGCGTTGATAACTCCATTTTTTAAAGGGGTCTATTTCTTCTAGTAAACAGGCATAACCCCTTTGTCAAAGATAAGCTGTATGAGACTATTTGTGGTTGTGTCTGAACTTTCTAATCCATTTCACTGATCCTCAGGTCTTTTTTTTTTTTTTTTTTTCTAGTATCATTTGATTTTGTCAGAGTACCTTTGTAGTATAATTTCAAGTCAGGTATTGTGAAGCCTCCTAACTTATCTTTGTTGCCTAGGATTGCCTTTGATATTCTAGATCTTTTCTGGTTCCAGATGTATTTTAGAAATGGTTTTTCTCAATGTGTCGTGTGCTAATAGTGTTTCTGATTGGGATTGCATTGACTCTGTATAACAGTTTTGGGAGTATAGACATTTTCACAATGTTAGATTTTCCTACCCATGAGTAAGGAATGTCTTTTCGATATCTGAAATCCTTTTCAATCTCTTTTTAATAGTAGTATAATTTTAATATATAGATGTTCAACTTCCTTATTGATTGCTAAGTATTTCATTTTTTGGATGCTGTTATGAAGGATGTCTTTCCCTAATTTATCTCTCAGTAAATTTGTCGTTTGTGTACAAGAATGTTAGAATTTTTGTGGAATTCATGTGAACAATGATAATTTACCTTCTTCTTTCCTGTCCTTATTCTACTTATTTCACATTGTTTTGTAATTGTTCTGGCTAATGCTTCCAGAACTGCACTGAATAGGAGTAACAACTGTGGACATACTGGACATGTCTCTGATTTTGAAGTAAAAAAAGTGATGGTGTTGTATAATCTTGATGGTTTGTTGCATTCTGTTTGCAAGGATTTTATTAAGGGTTTTTGCATCTATGATCATTAGGGAGATTTGCTTATAGATCTGTATTTTGTTTGTGTCTTTCTCTGATTTTGGTATCAGGGTAATACTTTTCTCCAGAAATGAGTTAGGGAGGACTGCTTCACTTTCAAGTCCATTAAAGAAATTGAGGAGTATTGGCACAAAAATGTTCTCTTAATTTCTTGCAGCATTCACTGGTGACTCCACCAGGGTCTGGGCTTTGCTTTGTTCATGATTTTTAATTATATTTTCAATTTCCCATTTTGGTACTGGGCTATTCATAATTTTTATATCTTCTTGATTCACCTTGATAAGTCACATGTTTCTAGGAATCTTTCCATTTTTCTGTATTTTCCATTCTATAACAGTAAATATGTTCAAAGTAGATAGAGATTTTTCTATTCTCCATTTTTTAAATTTATGTCTTCTTTAGATATGTTTGGCAGTTCTTTCCTCAGGTTCATCATTTCTTTTTTATTTGAAAGATTATTTCTGATCTGATTTCTTCTATAGCCTGATGGAGTTCTTTCTTTACTTCTGTTGCTATCATTTCAGAAATCTCATGTGTGTGACTTCCAATTTCTTTAATGTCAATGTCTCTTGGACTTGTGTTGGGTAGACTGGAGGTCTGAGGTTGCATTTTTCTCCCATACTTTAACATGTCTATTTCAAAACTTCTTTAAAAATTTTCTCCGATGACCACAGTGAATTTTGGTAGTGTGTAGCTATATCACTAGTATCAATGTCACTCTAGCAAAAGTCTGTTTTTGAGTTATATCTTTTCTGTGTAGAAGAGTCTTGGTTTGTGTTTGTCCCAAGATTGTACCTTCCCAATTAATTGGGAGTGTGTTTCTTTCTGTTTGACTAGGTCTCCAAGCTTTTGTTGCAGAGCTATATTGAGTTCATTCCCCCAGATCTTCCCTTGTGTTGTTGCACAAGGGAGAATAACTGTTAAAACACATATGACATCCTAGATACAGTAGCACAATTAGAAACTGGCAGTATCAAGCACTATTTAAAATTGGGAAACTGTGGTAACTACTAATTTTGTAATAGGACCAAATTCTTAATTTTTATATATAGGAACAAAGTCTATAGGCTTCTTACAGATCCCCTCATAATTTAGGTATTTGTACATAAAGTGTTTCTACATTTTAGAGTGAATTTACCCTGGGTTCCTCCAGATGGGCTGGTTACCATGTCCTGGTGTTTCCTACACTGCCTGTCTGTCCCTAAGTGTAGAGCAGTGGGCCAAGAACCTAGGATCCCCTGCGTGGAGGCTTCCTCAATGGTGGAGGGGCCAGGGGCCATCTTTTTTTTTTTTTTTTTTTGCATTTTGGCCACTGTGCTCACGCCTGTGAATAACTGTCGAGATGCTGCTAGTATTGTATTTGAAGTTAACAAATAGGCAAATTCATAAATATGGTATTTATCATTGGTAGCAAAACTATGGCATATGTGCTGTTTGTGTTTCATTTTGTTGGTCTTTTCTGTCGTTGCTAACAGAACATGTATCAATATATGAATTGTTTTGCCTAAATTAAAACCTCCAAATTTAGGTTGCATTGTAGCACTGGCACTTTTTGATGAGTGCGTTTTGAATTGCAACTTGGGCACACGTCTCCAAAGGATTCACCAACACTGGTAGACACAGACACCACTTGTCAGTTTTGCCTCATTGCTAATGTTTTCTGCCACATGAAGCTAATATTTTTTTCATCTTATTAGCATTTTTCATAGAAAACATTTACTTTTGGTGAAATAAACTTTGTAAATATTTTACTTTTACAGAGCACTTTTGATATCAAGTTTAAGAAATCTATTTAGCTCTGCATTTGCTTCTCTAACGTCAATGGAACACACATCTCTGACAAAACAATATGAAAAAAAGCGAATATGTTGGGAGTCATGGAAGCTAGGAAATCAATCACATGTGTGTCGGCAGGACTAGACCTCGGTGCCAAAGGCAAACAAGCCATCTCAGTCCTGAGATAAACATCCTGGTCTGGTTAAAGTCAGCTATTAATCACTAGGAATCCTTGTGTCACATGTTATTAACCTTGCAAAAGTATAAATAAAATACATTTTGTTGTGAAAAAATATATGTGTGTGTACACAAGATAATTAGGATAGCTATGTAGATGCACAGTTATCAGATGTACATCTGTATTCTATTGTTAGCGAGCGTAAAAGATATCTACATTTTGCATTTGACTGGCACTTAAACAAAAGTAGGTGGAGTTCTTACTGCTTTCTCTATGGACTCTAAAAGTCTGGCTCCTACTGGAGATCTGGGTTGGCTGGGATGGGATGAAGGCAGATCTCTGTATTGCTCAGTACTGGTACATTGCTAGACTTTCTAGTTCACCTTAGTTAATGGCTAGAGAAGGGGTAAATGCTTTCTGTGTTGCTTGACAAAGGTAATTACTTATAGTCTACCAGTTTTCTGGCTTGATAGGCTGTACTCTTTCTGATTTTGGGGGTTTATTATTATTGTTTAGGATTTGTTTTGTTATGACTTTTAATGTTTGCCTTTTAACTACTTTATTATCCAGCCTTGGGCACATGAGGCAAGAAGAAAAATCAGAGGACTGGACACGGTGGTTTTCTTATGTTTTACAGACCTTAGCCTATCTTTGTTCTCCCTCTTTAAAAAATCTCCTTTGCTTTGTTTTGCATATCAATTTTTGCTAGATCTTGGTTGTTTTCTTATGCTTGGAAGGATAGTTAGGGAAAACTATCATACTTCATGGTAGGTAAGCAAATTTTCTTTGAAACCCTCTGTTTACTGATACAGAAATTGTTTAGATAAATGGTATGAGGGTCAAAGTTTCGCAACAAGTGCAGCAGCGAATCCGGTCGGTAGCTCTTTACTGACGTCTTTCTCTCCATCACAAGGAGATCCAAACAGACACAGGAGTGTCAAGGGAAATGCTCTAGAGTTCACCATAGCACTGAACCAGGGGTGGGGAGGGGCCCTGCTCTGACTCAATGGGCTATGGGCCAGGAAGTCTTTCACATCAGTTCTTCTTCTACTTTACTTCATTCACATTCATTTCACAATTGATTTCAAATCAGTGGAACAGGAGAACACTTATGCCATTAGAAATGTTCTCAAAAGCTTGCAGATAGAAAGGTCATTAGTTGAAAAGCACAGAATTTCAGAAGATATGTTTGAAGTTGTGCCACTAGAGGACACTTGAGGAGACTCTGACAGCATGTGGGCTATGCCATGTCTTAAAATGATGGAATTTTGGAACAGGTACTAGTATACGGTTCAAAGAAAATAATGAAAAGTAAATACACTGTGAAAAATATTTGACAATACTCAGAGATATTCAGCTGCTATATATTTTAAAGAATGGGTATATGTGTATATGTGTATGAATTACATGTATTACTCAGTCTATATATGTATTTTCCAATAAAATTAAAATTCCCTTACTAAATCTTAATGTGACTGTGTCCTATATATTGTTACCTTATTCTCATCACCTTCATCCTGGTTCAGTCTTTTATGCTTTCAAATGAACTTCCTGCTTCCAACTATAGCCCATCCCTTTCCTCTTCCAACTCTGCTGATAAAATTCCTTTTTCTATTCCGCCAGAGAAACTTCATGCACGCTTTTCTGTATGCTGCCTAGAAACTTCCTGGTTTGCTATGGCTTTCCAGATTAAGTGCAGGTATTTTTAGAAATCAGCACAGAGAAGTCAGATCTTCAGCCATCTGTCTTCTGCTCTCTTCTTAGGTATTACCAGATCCGAGTGACCTTAAAGATATCCTCGAGAATCCCACATAGAGTGAGTGCTTCCATCGTTGGGCAGACAGGTGAGTAGAACAATGCAGCAGGCTCTTGTCTCAGTGGTAAACCTTCATTTATCATTATGTGCCAAGACACAGCACCTTGCCCTCTTGAAAATCAGTGCTGAGGGGTAGATGCAAGCCCTTAGGAAATATAGACCTGCTGTTGGACATAGTGGTCTCATGTGATTATTGTTGCAAAGGGCATGGGATTGAAGAAATACACACTGTCCCAGGACTGGTAGTACTTGGGATCTAATTAGCTGTTGGGGTTGGATTAAAGTCAGGTCAAGGATGAAGTGGGTAGGCAATGGCATCCAATATATAGGTATGAATAACCCTGTTATTAAATATCTCTAGATAATCAGGTAGGGTCAGAGGACTCAGAAGATGGGCACTTGTGGTGACATCTTCTGTGTGCAATAGGGTTCTAAAAGCCATATACTTCACTGGGGGAAAAGGACTGCAAAAGACACCCCAAGTTCCATTCTCAAGTGATGAGTGTCCAGGCCTCTGAGCAGGATCTCTGTAATAAAGTGAAATCAGAAATACAGAACTTATTGCAGAAGTTACAAAGATAGGTATCAAGTTACCTAGTGGAAACACAAGATGATTACATTAGTAAATTTGGTATATTTGTGAAGACTACCAGTTCTTGAAAAGAATAGAAATGGCTTAGGTTTGGTATACAGAAAGTAAGGTGAAAAAGACAGAGTTGCACACAAAATTTATTACACTTTAAATTTGTAAGCCATATAATTTTCTAGCAAGGAAAATGTCCCACCAAGGTCAATTGTAAGGCTGCATTTGATACTGATGTTATCAGAGAATGGGAGAAATTCTTCAGCTAATGCTTGTCTTATTGAGAATGAGAAGGGTCATCAAATGATTCAGTGGATTAAAGTGCCTGCAAGCAAGCAGAGGGGCTGGGGGTTCAATCCCAGGGCCTGCTGTACCAGCCCCACCCCCAGCACATGCTGAGAGCGTGATTGAGACTAGGAATGGTGGTATGTGCCTGTAATCTCAGCTCTTGGGAGGCTATAAATAGGTGGATCACTATTAGTCTGATCTAGTAGTAAGACCCTGAACACCCTGTAGACCCTTCCTTATAAAAAAGAACGGGAGGAACCTAACTTTCTTTGCCTTTCCTCCTAATGAGTGGAGATTTTTGCCTTTCTCCTGCCTTTCTGTTATGAAGGACATCATTGAAGATTCTACTTGTATTAGGAAAAAGTATCTTCTTAAGTGTTTGCATACTCAGCCCTCCAATCTATCTTTCCCTTTTCCTTGTGAAACAAATAATTTTAATATAGAAAAATCACTAGTCAAGCATTGGCCGTGACCCATCTGCATGGATGACACAGACAAAGGATCTACGGAGTAAGGTACAGGATTACAAGATAAACCATGAGGGGACTTCACTGACCTCAACAGAAACAAAAGCTACATCTTTTGCTCGTATAGGGCTTACTTTATCTTGGTCTTAACCATCTAGCAGAAAAGTATAAAAATGAGATATGCAATGTGGGGCCATAATAATAAGTTGAGCTATAGTCAACAACTTCTTCAGATAACTCACTATTATTGTGGAATGCTGGACTGTGTTGGATTGTGTCACCGTGTTCAGGCACCTAAATTGGTTTAATGACAATGGAGTGCTCATCTTTATCAGGTCTAGACAAAAAAAAGGGTATACAAAGGAAGAATCATGATGTGTATGTATACACAGTACAGTTAGGATAAATATGCTGTTCTTCTGCATAATTCTATGAGAAGCAGTTGGACAAGATATTATTTCGGCTTCTAGTACTATGGACAACCACTAGGAAGATAACAAGGTAGAAAGTATTAATTATTGAATCTGTGATATAATTTAGCTATAAAAATAAAATTATATAGCTACACTCTTAATTCATTGATTAGAGACATCTGCTATAATAATGTAAGTAATATCATGTATGCACCTTGTACAATACCAAAACATTATGAAAACAGTTGGCAATGTATTAATTTATCGAACCTGTTCTCTTAATTTGTCTTGAAACTGTCTCATTGCTACTTGTTCTTCAGTTAAATAAATAAATAAATAAATAAATAAAATCGCTAAAAATCTAAAAATAAAATAAAAAGTAAAATAATCAGGAACATTATAGAATTCGATTTCTGGCTAGACCTATAATTCATAGAACTCATTTGGTGCTGAGAGATATTAAGATGAAAGAAATCATGCGCAGTTGGGTACTCACATGTTACAAGTGTAAATGTGGCCTGTTTGGCTTCATGCTGTACATGTACTTCATACATGAGTTCATCTCCCTAATGCAGGGAAATAATCAGGCAAGTCAAAGGACTAGGCTTAGGTGACTAATTCAACTCCGTGATAAGGGAATAATGCGGTCGACCATCTGTTTCTGGTTCTGTGCAGAGTGAGTGTTAAGTGATATTCAAGTCCTATATTTCAAATATATTTTTTCCTTTTATTCCACTTCTGTCTAGAATTAGGTAATATATCTGAGAGGGAGCAAAACTAGCCACCCGTTACCTTATAGTACAGATTCATAGTAATGCAACTTTCCAGCACTTTTCTTCTTTGCTGGACTTTCACTTGCCTGAATCATACCTCAGTGCCACTACATCTTCCATCAGAAGGCCCATGGCATCCGCAAGAGGATGTTATTAGACCCTGGAACTCATGAACTAGTTGAGCAACCTCAGGTATGTTATTAGCCCCTTGAGCTATATTTTTTCACCTGAAGTCCAAGCATAAAGTCCATTTGTCATAGAGTTTTTGTGTTAGAGGTTGTAAATGAAAAGACATTTTCTATTTTATAGATTGTAAATGTAAATGTGTCAAATGTAAATATTCCAGAATGTCATCTGGAAGCAAGTCTGACAGCCCTCCCTTTGTGTGGTAATGAGATTTGCAGTGGGAGGCTGGGACGAGGCATTAGCCCAGTGCAGGGATGGATCAGCTACAGCTGACCTGATAGGGGTCATGGGCAGTCTTCTAACAAAGACTCTGTGGATGGCATGAACTCAGACACCTGTATATAAGATGGAGGTGGTTGGTGGTTCTTATCTCATAGGTTTGTGGTGTGGCTCAATAAATTATGCAAATAAAATGATAAAAACATTGCTCCCACATAGACAGCTTAGAGCCACCCTTCCTAGACTAAGCATTGCTATGATGCTCAGAGTGATTGTTTATTTGATAGTACTCTTCCCTCTGCTGGCCCCTGCTACACAGACCTGGTCACAGGAAATTGCCTTACTGTCTTAGAGGGATTATAGTCATGATGGGAGACAAAGAAGTGGTCAGCGGAAAAATGATCCATATCACCAGAGAGCACTTCCAGGACAAAGGGAGGTCTGGTGGGAATTTGCCTACAATAGGTGCCCTAAGAAAGGAAGCAGAAGGCAGTTGGATTTGAAGCCATCTCCTGCCACACAGAGATCAACTTTCTCTCCAGGGCATGGCCAGGTGAAATCAAAGCATCCTGATGACATAAAGCAGGCATGGTAAAAACACAGTGAGCTCATAAATCTCATAAATTAAGGAACAAAATTCTCTAGACAGTAGGTTGTTGAATAATTACACTATCAGAAAACATATTCTTGTCATATGTATGATGTAGATGTAGATCCTTTGAATAGAAGAATTATCTCATTTTATTTTGTAAGTTATTTATGATTAGCTTCTGTGCATGAAGTGCAGTGAGAGTTCGCTTACGCATAACCTGCATATCCTTGTGTCTTCTCTCAGATTTGGTTAAAGGTAGTTTAGCAAGATTTCTCTGGCAAATTGATGATGTATTATTATCTGGCTTAGCCAAATATTGCAGAGTAGACTTCCAATGGATTTTTAACTCTCAGTGGTTAGGAGTGATCCTTTACTTGGCCTTTTGTGAAAACCTCAACATTGGAGAAAATAGAGCAAAAGAATTGGTGGTGACAGAAACAGTCAGGTGTGCTCATGAACCTGAATGCCGAGTGCAAAAGCAGCTCCTTTGGTGTGGATCTGGAGGCACAGAGGACCCAGGATCTAGACTAGAGTCCAGTATGCATTGAAAGGCCACAGGGGCACAAGAGTTAACTTACTGAATGATTTGCTGAACCTACTGAATCATTAAATAAAAGTCACTGACACAGCTTCCTGTTGTTGTGCTCTTCATTGAGAAGCTGTCAGATGAAACACCCTGGATATTAGGAGAGCAGATTCCAGAGAAAGTAAGACCTGCGCTCATCTATGAGAAAACCACTCATGTGCAGCCGGGCTTCCTGTGCTTTAAATTTCTACCTACTCTGCACACACACGCACACACACATACTCACTCCACACACATTACATACATGCATAATTGTTTTCAAATGGTGTATATTGCTCTAAAAATATACACTGAACTTACGTTTGTCCAAGTGTGCAATCTATTGATCTAAATCAATATCTATGAATTCAACAAATTTTTTTTTGCTGCTTTCTTTCTTTTTGTTTGATGGAACTGCGGATTGAACTCAGGCCCTTGCACTTGTGCACTTGCCAGGGAAGTGCTTATTCCACTGAGCCATCTCCCCGGCCCCTGTTGCTACTTTCAAGTAAGAAAATATCCTACATCCTTAGAAATACAGAAATGCAAAATGATTTACTGAGATATAATCATTCAGGTACTCCAGGAAGAGCACCCAGCTGCAAGAAATTTTAAAATCTGATTAATTTATTGCAAAGCTTTATTTTATCTTTTCTTTGGACACCAGTGTTCAGAGTACTGGGCTTATCTGTGACTGGGGACAGATGTGGAGTATATTTAACCTTGGCTGTCCTCCTCTGCCAAAAGGTGTTTAACAGATTTTGTAGTCTCCTCCTCTCGTGTGATTTCTGTTTTTCAGTCATTTCTCTTGGGGACTGATCAATTAGAGCAGTTGCAGGAGGAGGGGTTGTCCAGGTATTTTGAGACTATAGCAAATAGATAGACACAAAATAGGCATATGGTAGTGTTTGTTCATCAAAGCAAGAGAAAAGATAGTGCAGTGAATTGTGGAAATGTATAAAAATTGCCGTGATTAGTTTTAGTAATGTTTTGAGAGGTAATTTCCATTTCCATTAAGTGAAAGCACTTAAAAGCTTTGCTGCTCAGAGGGCGGAGGAGACACATTTATTCTCTAAATGAATCAATGTAATTTCTTTTCAGGGTCCATTAAAGTGCACCTAAATATCAAATATGCCTGTTTTCATGGAGAATGCTAAGCAGGTAAAGCACTCCAGGTCACAGGCTTCGCATTCCTACATGGTTCAAGGGAGAGCCTGCTCAGAGTGGCAGAGGGACCTCTATCTGCAACACTTCTGACCAGTCACTGTAGGCAGTCCAGGAAGCTGCTGTGCCAGCTGCATGGGGACCTGACTTTCTCTGGCTCAGTAAAGCCAAGTGGGTTGTTCTCTACTTTGTCCTTGAAACTGCATCTTACAACTGCTTGACTAAAGTCATGAAGCTTTCTTCCATCTCCCGTGGCCTCTTGGTTTTCATCTCTGCCTCTGCTCCTGCTGTCCTTCTGTCCTTCCCAACCCCACCCCCAGAAAGATTGTGCAAGCTGTTCAAGGATAACCTCCTGCTCCACTAGAGTTAATCCCTGCTCATTCACACAACTTGCGTATGTGCAGCCAGGAATCCTCCCACAAGCCCATCTCCCTTGAAGCCTCCCCTACTTAGTTTGTCTTCAGTCCTCAAGAACCAAGCTTTCCTTTGGAGAACCCACCCAGGCTGTAGGAAGCACTTAATCCAAGGTTTGAGTTTACCTCTGGGTTTCATTACCCCCATCCCCTTCCTAGTCACAGCTCTTGCAGTGAACCTGTCCTACCTCGTTCAAAGGCAGGGAAGCCCAGATCTACTGTCTCAGAACTGGGAGAGGTGGATTTCTGCATACCTCTGGGGATGCTACAAGGATGCTAGCTGGAACTGCCCTGGTTGGGGTTTCTAGAATGTGCCTGTCCTGTCTTCTATCATGCTGTCTTTCTTCCCCACTCTGCCTGGAAGGCACAGCCATAATAAATTCTTTGGGAGCACATCCTTATTTGCTACTTTACCATTTACATCCAGAAAACTTTCAATGCAGCCCAGCAGTTAGGAAGCAAGAATGGAAGTCGATAGACCTGGGCTCAGCTGGGCTGGCCCAGAGTCACCTGATACCTAGGGAGCCTGTGCCAGTTGTCTTGGTGCTTTGATGTAGCTTTCCATAAGAGAACGTAGCACTGTTGGGAAACAACTTAAAGCTGTTTTGAGGATTGCCTGAAGCTCTCTAGGCAGATACAAAACTCCTATTACACTAGGAGTCTACATTTGCTTGGCTTCTCCAGTCCTCAGACATGCTGTGACATCACACCTTCATCATACATTTGTACCCTATCTAGCAGGGATGGTCTTTCATTCAACCCCGCATTTCATGTGGATCCTGTTGAGATACTATGTTAGGCAAACTTTGATCACCATGATAGAGGATAAATTAAGGATATCAGGATAAATTAAAAGTTGAACATTTGTTTTGGTTTATGATTTTAGAGGTTTTGGTCCATACTTGCTTGGCTTCATTGCTTCTGGACCTGTGCTGAGTCAGGACCTCAAGGCAGGGAGGGTGAAGTGGGGTGAAGTGATTCACCATGTGGAATCTGGGAAATAGAGACAGGATAAAATTCCAGGGATAAAGTTCTCATTTGAAAGTCATGACCCATCGATCTACTTCTTCCAAGCAGTTCCTACCTCCTCAAGGTTCCAAGACTTTCCCATGGTATCCTGATCCAGGAATCCATCAACACATTGATCTTTTGAGGAGGTCAGAGTCTTCCTAATCCAATCCCCTGTGTTTGTGAATGCTGCTACCTTTGGGAGCAGGATTTCACTATGTGTGCTATGGGGGAACATCTCAGATCCAAACCATAACAGACATTGGATATCAAACCCACATCACTAAAAGTCAGCTGTATGACAGGCAATGCTGATACAGCCTGAAAAACTCTGTTTTTCCCATGCAGGAAAAACTGCTCTCTCCCTGAACCTGCCTCTTTTGAGCCACATTAATGGCTCTTGATGTCTACGTCCATTAATGCCAATCTCCCTTTGCTCAGAAAATGAAGATTCCCCAGCAGGTCTCCATGAAGGTGACATCTGTACTCTGGCCATGTCCCCACAGAGTGAGATTTTTTAGTGTGTGATGACTTAGTCAGTGGCACTGAAACTTGTACTTCCTTGCAGCTAAGTTTCAAGCAAAGGTATCTAGAAATAAAGGGGAGGGAAACAGCAAGGCCTCTGGAGCTGTGTGCAGAGAGACAGTGCCAGAGTTCACACTACCCACCCTTGTTCAGAAGGGAAAGCAAGCAGTCTCTGGGGCAAAGCCATGCAGGTCCCACTGAACCTGGGAGGGCTCTGGACTCCTCCCTGACCTTCTTGGACCTGTCTTTCCTTCTGTTGCAAGTGGAACTGAAAATAATATTAATGACACTTTCCTTGTGTGGATGTTGTATTAAACTGTTAATCTGTAGGAAGTTTGGTGGTTAAGCTTCATAAGGTCAATTTGATTGGTGGGCAGATTACCAGAGCATACTTCTGTGTATGCCTCAGTGGGTCTTGGAAGCTTGACCTTGGGAACTGCATGTGGCCCCCAGCCCTTTCCTCTGTTAATATTTCCCTCCTCTGCTTTCTGGCTGTGTTGCTGTTCCAGGCCCCTCTGCTATAAGGCCGAAGTTCTAGAGCCAGCTGAGCATGGGCCAGAGTCTCTAACATTCTGAATCTTGTTACACCCTTCTTTCAGTTGTGGGAAAGCTAATAAAAGCAGTGACAGAAGCTGTCAGTCAGTGTTATTTTTAGTTTATTTCAGATGCCAGAATTGGCAGGAATGAGGGAACTTTCCAGGGGGTACCATGTTAGTAATGGGATTTTGATTACTCTGTATTTCTTTTTTTTTTACACACAATAAAACCTCTCTTTACTTTCAAAGATTTTCTTATAAATCTTACATTTATATTAATTAACAGAAATATAAAAACAATACACCTTTGATAGTCTGAGCAGAAATAGTAAATGTCATCCTGAAGTATGACATAAAGAAGACAGTTTTTCTATGCAATAGTTTTAAGTATCTTTTCTTGCTGTTCTTAATCCATATACAGTTCCTTTTAGCCTGTTGGTTGTCAATATCAGAATTTCACTTGAATTCACACACCTACAATATTTAAATGGCAATGTAATACCCATCTCTGACAAAACTAAACAAAAAAGGGGGATACAAATGGACCATTTTGTATTTGTATATACAAAATAGTTAGGATAGGTATATAGCTACTTTCTCTTAATTCAATGAGAAGATTTGTACTAACAGTGCTTGGACAAGATATCATGACTGCATCTTGTACTATGAATAACCACTATGAAGACAACAATATGTATTTACTAATTGACACTGTCCCATTAAAACAAAAATAAGCAGGGGGCTGGGGAGATGGCACAGTGGAATAAGTGCCTCCCTGGCAAGTGCAAGGGCCTGAGTTCAATCCTTAGTTCCACAAAAAATAAACAAATAAAAATAAAATAAACATAAAAACAAAAAAACCTATAAATTGACATATATAAAATAAAAAAAAAGAAAAGCACTCAAAGCAACCAAAGCAACTTGAGGCAGTTTTTGACATTAAAATTGGGTCAGTAAATTGCTACAAGTGGTATACCGTGTTTCTTGAGAGTGCTCTGTGTGCTGAATGCTGGCCTCCCAATCCTCTGTGCCCTGACTCACCTCACTGTGGTTGTTATCTGCCTCGGCGAGGTCTCTCATGGGAGGGATTGCAGCAGGGTTTGCAGAGTGATGAAGTCTTCAGATAGTAACAGTGTGTACACGGATTTAGAATGAGTTGGTCTTTAGGGACATAAATCTCAAGACTCAGCACCTGGGCAAGCTACATTATACTTCTAGGCATTTTTTGTTTCTTGAAAAATCAGGATTCCAAGACTCTCTTGTTTTGTAGAGTGCTTTTGATTCATTGTTCTATTTATGTGTGTCTAATAAAAAAATTAAGAGCGTATTACTTCAGGCAATGAAATGGATCTACATTTTCCCACAGGGGGCCCATGATTTAAACAATAAGACACATTTTAAATCAGAGTGTTCTCCCGAAGTTTGCTATTAGGAGACAAATTTCCCTAAAAACGGTTTTCAGCACCCGGGCAAATACACACCTCTCATTTTTAAATGATGGCAGCCAAAAATTAAACATAAAAAATTAGGGCCAGTCAAGTAGCTCAGCAGATTACAGTGCTGCAAGCACAGTGGCTAAGAGTGCAATCCTCGGGCCTGCTATGCCAGTCCTGCCTATGGGGTGCACTGAGATGGAAATTAAGACTGGGCACAGTGGTGCGCACCTGTAATCCCAGCTCTTGGGAGGCTGTAAACAGGCAGATCACTAGGAGTCTGATCTAGTTGTGAGACCCTCAACACCCTGTAGACCCTTCCCTAAAATACAAAAAATAAAATAAAAAATAAAAGAGAGTTATGACTTTAGGTTAAAGCTACTCAGCAAGAAAATTAGCAGAAATCTCCCATCTTACTTTTCCGTATCTATATCCTGTGTGGATAGTTATAGAAATGACATTTCCCACTTTGTCTTCTTAGAAACAGAAGCAGAGAAGGCTACATCAACCTTGTACTCATAATGTTCAGGGGAAGAGCACTGGACTTTTGTTTTATATTGTTTTTCTTCAACACTGCACACACCTTAGTGAAGCAGTGATTTGTTGAAGACTGCACTATCCTGTCAGCACGCATACTTTGTATCCCAAGGAACCTTTGAGGTCCAGATGCCTTCATCCAGCCTAAGAAGCCAGCTGCTCATGAGTTTACCTAGCAGTGAGCTCTCCACCCCTGTAGAGGTCGTTGAGTTTCTGCTCATCATAATTCAACATGGATAGGGGTAGACAGCCTCTTGCATCCTCAGCAATGGATACTTTTATCGGCCACTGAGATATCAGATCAGTACTCACATAACCAGAATTCCCCTTTATCCCCTACCCTTGGGATTATAACACAGGACAGCAGCTAATTCTCATTAAGAGCTTACTCTTACTGTTACTCTTACTCTTATTCTTGCTTACTCTTCCCCCAGGCAAAATTCTAAGCCCCTTGTTTATACATGATACAGATATGTTTTTAGAAGTGTCTTGTTGAAAGATCAATTTCATTGTAAAACTCAATAGATGGACTAACACAAACAAGACACCACACTTCTAGGCAACTTAATCTTATGGGACCACTGTAGGTGAGGTCTATGAGAGAAGTCTTGTGGCATGTTCTTCTACTGATTCTTATCTATTCTAAAGACAACTTTATGTAGCATGTGCTATCGTGTTTCTCATTTATAGGTGAAGATATTGCATACAGATTTTGTAGAAAGTGGAGTTGGGATTCCGATCCAAACAACCGGGCTCTTCACCATAGCATTATTGATTGCTGTACAATTTAGAATAAAATTCAAACTCACTGATGGGGCCTGGCTTTCTCTGTGTCACCTACTGACTCTCCGTCTATCTCCTTCCTGTGAGTCAGGCTTTCTTGATCACACCAAATTTTTATTATTTATTTATTTATTGAATTTATTTAGTACAGGGCCTATAGGGTGTCACTACGACTCATAGTGATCTTTCCTGTTTCTCAGCCTCCTAAGCCCTGGGATTACAGGCAGTCTCAACCACCATCTCAGCGTGCCCTGGGGGCAGGGCTGGCATGGCAGGCTGGGGATAGAACCCCAGGGCCCTGCACCTGCCTGCAGAGGCCCCTTAATCTGCTCATCTATCTGGCCCAAATTTATTGCTAACTCACCTGGAGCTGCTGCCCTGAAGACCTTTCTGCCCTTACCTTTATGGTTCTCCTTCCAATCTTTTCTAGTGTTCCCTCAATTAATTCAGGTTTAGTTCAAGTGTCACTTCCTCAAAAAAGCCATTTTCCCCTAGGCTTTTTTTTTTTTTTTTTTTTTTAGATTCCTTCTTTCCCTGTACCACATAATTTCCCACTTTACTTTTTTCAGATTATTTCAATAAATTGAATTATATAATTACGTGTGTGTTGTCTATATTTTCTTTTAAATTTAATAATAATGCTACTTCCAGCCAATTATTATTAAGTGGGTTCATGTGTAAGAATCATTTCTAATATTTCATATCCATGAGCATATGAAATGATTATATTTTTTCCATTTGTTGCATTATATAAATTGTTCCCTGTTTATAGGAGAGAAAGTAGACAGAGAATAAGATTTTGATCTTACCAAGCTCTTTAAGATGTCAAGGCATGGAGAAAGAATTCATATGCTGTTTGTATACCTTTAGGATTTCTTTAATCCTTAAACCACCCCCGGCATAGGAACAGGACTAGAAGCATGGGTGGATGAAGAAATGACTCCTACCTATAAATGAATGTGCCCATCACCCAACTGGTCCAGTGAAACTGGCCTGGACCTTTTCTGAGACTATTATCTGTCCTGCTTGCATTGAGTGCAATTTCACATCCCCTTTCTTGGGCTTCCTCCTTCTTTGTCTTTCCTCCCATTCCAAGCTGTGGATATCTTTCTGGTTCAGGGCCACAGTGTTTGCTGGCTGCGGTTTCCTAAGCGGTCTCTGCAATATCTCACCCCTCATAGAAATCAATTTGGCACAATAGAGTGGGAAAATGAGCTGCAGAGTCTCCCCAGCCTCCAGGGAGCTGCTGTAGCTTGCCATTACAGTTTCACTTCTTCAATCCTTAAAGTTATTCACACAACTCTGTGAGTGGGATAGTTGCGCCATTATTTTAGTGTTTGTATGTGGGAGGCCTATTTTCATAGTATAACTTGTAGATTCTGGGTCTAAATCTTAGCTTTGCTTCTTTGAGGTGGTAACACTTTGGACCATGGCAATGCTTTAGTGTGTTTACAGAAATGTGACAGCAAGAAAGACCTCTCTCTACAAAGCCCTTGGAAGGCTCACGTAGGTAACACAACCCCTTTCACAGTGGCAGCTGTTCATTTCTCTCCTCCCTATCATAGTGGTCGAATCATACCATTCCTTCTCTGATCCAGTGAGGACTCAATTTTTCTTCTGTTCTTGGAGGCATTTATCAGGTGCACATGTCTGATCACCTGACACTGTGCCACTGGTGGTGCACACCCTTGTTGGCCCCTGACAGAAGGCCCAGCCAGGTCCTCTGCTCAGCAGAGAGCTGTGGATGACCTGAGCACAGACAGAATGAGGACAAACACGGTGACCTGGGGTATGTGCCGTCACAGCTCTTCTCCTTGCTCCTTGTCCTTTTTACTTGACTTATTTATAAAGTGGGCTGAGCAGCTGTTAGGGTTTGTGTCTAGTTGTCCCTTCAAACCTCATGCAGACAGTTTGTGATTAATTCACGATCCACTGGATTTTTAAGTGTTGCTGGTATAGTGGTGAGCCTAGCTGCCTCCCCCTGGAATTCTAGGTGTGAGTGCTGCTGGGATTATGGATGGAAGTGCTACACTCAACCTGGGGCGGATAGTCTGAATGCAACTTAAAGGAGACAGACTTGCTCACTGTAGCCATTTTATTTTGCATTTTTAATTTAACTTTGTATTCTTTTGTCATTTATATCGTTTCATTTTTCTTTTCTTTTTTTTGTGGAACTGGGGATTGAGTTTAGGCCCTTGCGCTTGCCAGGGAAGCGCTTGTTTTACTGTGCTATCTCCCCGGCCTCCTGTACCCAGCTTCATTACATTGTGGTCAGATAATATGCATGGGTCAATTTCTGTTTTCTTACATATACTTAAGCATGACCTATGGACTAGTATGTGCTCTATTTTAGAAAATGACCCATGTGCAGCTAAAAAAAAATGTGTTTTCAATGTGGCTGGGTGAACACTTTGTGTATGCCCACTAAGTCCATTTGTTTCAAGTTCTGGTTCAGTTCTGCTACTCTTTGCTAATTTTTTGTTTGCTTGACTTATCTTTTTGTGACAAGAAAGTGTTCTAATCTCCTCTCTGACAAAAGTAAACAAAAGAGGGGCTATAAATGAAGGATCATTTTGTAGTGAAAAGGAAAAAAAAAATATATATATATATATTAGTTGCAGTAGGTATACAGCTACTTAGTTCAATGAGAAAAAAATTTTGAACAATTGTAACTGTCCTACTAACCCATTTTCAAACTGTCTCATTGCTACTTCTTTATCAATAAAATTAATATAAGAATAATTTAGGGCCGGGGAGATGGCTCGTGGAATATAAGCGCTTCCCTGGCAAATACAAGGACCTGAGTTCAGTTCCTGGTTCCTCAAAAAAAAAAAGAACAATTTAATTTTATAAAGTAAAAGCAAAAAACTAGAAGAAAAGATAAGAAACAAAGACAGAGCAGGAAAACAAAAAGATAGGTATACAGCTACATTCTCTTAATTTAATGAATAGAGGGATTTGCTCTAATAGTGTTTATGAACAGAATATCATGTCTGCACCTTGTATAACAAATGGCCACTAAGAAAACAATATGCAATGTATTAATTATTAAATCTGTTCTACTAATTTGATTTGACACTGTCTCATTGCTATTTGTTCTTCAATAAAATTACGGGAAAAGAACAAAACGAAGACAGGACAGGGTGACATAGCACTCCCATGTGTTCTCTTCTCTTGGCTGCTGCTGTGAAAGGTTGCTCTCTGCCTTCTGCCACTCTTCCTTGGAGCCAGCTGAGTATGGCCTGAAACCTGTAGTAACTGTGAGCTAAATAAACATTTCTTTCCCTAATTTTCAGTGTTGAGTATTTTTCGCAGCAATGAGAGAAGAGGAACTGAGACAGCAGCCCTCAAAACTTGAGATGGAGCATAGAAACAAAGGTTGATCTCTTAATTTCAGAGATCTTAAGGAGTATTAAGGGAAATAGCTATAAAACAAAAATTGGAAACAACTGAAAATTAGAGAAAATGTGAATCAAATGTTTATCAAACAAACTAATAGAACACTTACAATTTTAAATATATTGTATCTTATAAAATGATAAATTTCTTTTGATTTAAAACTTCATGTCCAAGCAGGCACAGGGTCCAGGGTTTTAATCCCTGGGCTGTTGTGCTGGACCTGCTGTTCTGGCCCTGTCCCCCAGGGCAAGCTGAGAAGGCTATTGAGACTGGGTGTGGTGGCACATGCCTGTAATCCTGTCTCTAGGAAGCTATAAAAAGGAGACTCACTAGGACTGCAATCTAGTAGTGAGACCCTGAACACCATGTTAGACCCTTCCCTAAAATCAGAAAAAAAAATTCATGTCAAAACTTCATAATTGCTTGGATTTTTCTTAGCAAATGTCATGCATTTACTACATAAGCTAACTTGTATCTGTATAGTCATATTTACATGTTTTACCAATTGGAATTTTATTTCAATTTGGGTTGAGGGCATGTGGAAGAAAGAGTTCCACTGCCTAAAGATAAACTGAGTGCCATAAAATGTAAAAAATGCCAACCTGGGGGAACTTGAGGCAGGCTGTTGGGAAGATACAGGCTGAGGCTAATTTACTTGGCATTAGCAGCATGCAGAGAGAGGTGCGAGCCAGGGTGGGCAAAGACCGCACATGGAGGGTCTAAGCATTCTGAAGAGAAGACACCTAGGCCATCAGAAGCCACTTGAATATTCAGGTCAAAGGGCTGAGGAGAAGCAGGGAAGGAAGCAGGAGGGAGAGGAGTGAAAGGATGAGGGGGAAAAGGACAAGGGCAGGAGGGAGACTCAAAGAGGAAAGACCCCTTCAGAGCACCAAAAGTTACAGAGAGGTTTTTGAGAGAGTACAAAGCACTCAGAACCACATTTGTAAGCCTCGTCTTTGAAATAAAACTTTTCAAGTTATCTCCAGACTTTGCCCTTCACTGGGGCTGTACTGTTTCCTGTTCAGCCTTCACTTGTTCTTGTGATTGCTGCCTGTGGTCTATGATTCCCACCCTCTGTCTTTCCTTGTTCTCGTCTTAGGAGATCATCAGATTCTCCAGGTCAGTTTCCCCTTTGGTTTTAGAAGTCAAAAAGTCTTTATTCCCCTTGTAAAAATAACTTCCTTAGGAAGCTGTGCATTTGTTTGATCTTTTGTCTTGAGGTTTGGCCCAGAGGAGAAGTGTCTGTAGCTCTTACAGTTGTGAGGTATCTGGCCTTAAAAAATACAGCCTTTGCATAATATTTTCCCTGAACAGTCCCCAGGGTTCCTACTGCTTGTCATCACGTGTTATTGTAACACAGGTGTTAGTGTCCTCACTCATGCACAGGCACTGAGAGGATAGGACGCTTGCAGGGTCCTCCCCGCTTCCCCTCCTTTCCCTGTTTCAGCTCTGCACTTCCTTCAGAGAACTCTCCCTTGGTGAGTAAGAGCAGGAAGAGTGGAATTTGAGAATTCAACCAAGAATGTGGTAGGAACTATCATGATGCAACTCTCCTTTCTGGAATGTTTACCTTCATTAAGAACTGATTCTAAGCTGGGCATGGTGGTGCATGCCTGTAATCCCAGCACTCGGGAGACTGAGGCAGGAGGATTGGTGTGAGTTCGGGATCAGCCTGAGCTACAAAGTGAGCTTAAGGCCAGCCTGAACTGCATAGTGAGACCCTGTCTCAAAAAGAAAAAAAAAAAAAAAAAAAAAAGAACTGATTCTAAAGAACATTGCCTTGCCATTTTTAAAATGAGAACCAGAGGTATAAAGTTAATGGGAACTACACCAATATTTTAGTACCAAAAATGTATTAAAGGCTGAGAGGAACCCTTCCAGCCCAGATTCATTAAGGGAACTGACTAAGGTGAGTGTCAAAGTGACTTTCCAGCTCAGCACTAGGAAATGCAATGGACACTTTCACCTTGACAATGTTTTTGTTTTGTCATAAGAAAGGCCTTCTACTTCTTTGCAGTTTGAATGGTCAAAATTTTAGATAACTTCCCTGGCATAATTCAGCAATTATTATATTTTAATTTTTATTTATTGTACGTAAAAATATCAGTACTTCATTACGTATGGCATAGGCAAAATGCCTTTCACTTACTCCCACAGTTTATTTTACTATCTCCATTATAGTGAATATTTTGCTTTCAGTGTCATTTCTTGTGAGTGGCGGTGTGACACATCATGATTTTGATGTTTTCCTTCTACTTTCATTGAGGTATAACTGAGGAATAATTTTCTATATATTTAAGGTCTACGATGGGGTAATTTGAACTATGTGCGTATGAACTATGAAATTGTTACTATAGTCAAGGTAGTTAACAACTCCAGTGCATTACATATTTTATCAACTTTCCTAGTATATGTAGTGAGATTATTAAAAGACCTACTTTCACTAAATTCCAAGTATACAACAGAGTGTCATTAATGAAATCTGCTCTGCTGTACCTTAATTCCCGAGATTTAAATGTTTGCCACTATGACCAATCTCTTCGACTTCCCCTTGCCCATAGCTCCTATCACCATTCTACTTGCCCTAAAGTTCAGCTGTTTAGATGCAGTCCATGAGTGAGAGCACACATCGTCCCTCGTCTGAGTCATTCCAAGTAGCATGAAGCCCTCAAGTAGCAATCATGCTGATGTAAATGCTGTTTACTTTCTTCATTTTCATGGTTAAATAATATTTCACCCAGCTTTTTTTGCCACTTGGGATTTGATTTTCCTGCTTGTCCCAGAGGGAGCAAGGGAAGATTTCACTGAGCTGATGTAGGTTCTGGGGAGAATCCAGGGCTGAGGCTGCTGTGGCCCTGAGCAGAAGCACAAGTGTGCTTGTGGACCAGCTTGCGCAGAGCCCAGAGGCAGATCCTAGAGCACATGATGTGTGGTTCCGTTGTCATTGAAACTATTTCCTTTAACCAATCTGACAGGGAAGAGAAAGACAGAACATGAGGGGAAAATTCTATTATTCAGGTCATATGTTCCTGACTAGAGGATGTTCAGGGAAATCTTTATTTTTGTGGCCTGCTCAGCCTGCCCTGGGGGCGGACCTGGCTGGGCCTGTGGTGTCAGGGATTGAACCAAAGTACCTGTGCTTTGCCTAACCTTGCCTAAGCAGGTGCTTTAGACCAGCAAGCTGTCTCGCTGGCCCCAGTTCAGGAGAATTCCTAAGTCCGTGCTTTCTGGCTGTGGAATGTGGATAGTTGCCTGTAAGGACCTGTTTCCTCCAAGAAGTGATACTTGAGGTTTACAATAGCTGAAAAAGCCCCATTGCTATTGATGCAGTATTTTCTTTTTTGAAAGAAAAATAAAAATGAGAGCTTCTTAGCCACAGAGAAACTGGACGTATGGCCAAGAAAAATGAGATAAAGTGTCTGGAGGAAATCACACTGACCATGGGAGGTGAGGCAAAAGTTTGGAAAGTGTAGAGAAAGTGGATGAATGCACACAGACTGGAAGCTTTCAGGGAGCGTCTGTTAAGACATCATTTTTAGGGATAATTCTAGGATGAAAAGAGGGCCCACATAGGCACTCGACCTCCTCCTGCTGCAGACCCACCATGTGACAGCTGGCATCCCACACAGTCCACCGAAGCTCTGCACGGTAGTCAACCTTCAACATGTGTTATAGAAAATGATTTTAGGTAATTTTATTGATTGGTGGTTGGTTTTTGAGTTGTTTTTTTTTTCCTGTTTATTCTTTATATATATATATGTGTATATATATATATGCATTTAGTTCATATCATATTTCTCTCTCTATATATATTTTATTGAGAAACAAATAGCAATGAGACAGTTTCAAAACTGATTCGTGCGACAGTTTCAATAATCAATACACTTCATATTGTTGTCTTTGTAGTGGTTATTCATAGTACAAGATGCAGACATGATATCCTGTCCAAACACTGTTAGTACAAATCTTTCTTCTCATCGAACTAAGAGAAAGTAGCTGTATATCTAACCTAACTATGTTGTATTTACAGATACAAAATAGTCCTTCATTTGTATACCTGTTTTTTGTTTAGTTTTGTTAGAAATGGGTATTTTGTTGCCATTAAATATTGAAGGCATGCGAATTCAGCAAAATAATCCAATATAGTCCAGCAGTTCATAATAGTAGTGAGTTATCTGCAGGACTGCAATGTCAGAAGTTGAGTAATAAGCATTCCCATCTCCCCAAACATTTATCATTTCTGTGTTGCCATCTTAAGGACTCTTGTTTTCAATCCTTTGGAGCATAAACTTTCATGTTCTATAGCCTACATGCGATAGAACACTAAAATTAGTTTCTCTTCTCTTTCTGTATATCAGTGCCTATTATTTAATTTCTCATTTTTCCCTCCTATATTTTCCTCTCTCTGGAGATCCTGATTCTATTCTCTTCCTCTATGATGGGGACGTTTCTTATATTCTGGAAATTATAAAGATGGTGGATCTAAGTAATTACTGTGACAATATCAACATGAAATGTAATTATTATTACTTTCCTATCAGCCTGGCTGCAAACTGTTTTATTATTTTTTATTTCTAGTTTTTTCTTCTCTTTATAAAGAGAAATGATAGAGTACCTAGAAAAATAAATGCATCTCTTCCTTTCTTCCACCACCAAAATCATATTTTGGCTACCAACATGAGCTTCCATGAGGAAGCTCCTCTCATCGGCCTGCTTCCCTCCTCCATGGCAGCCTCCTGCTGCACACCCCAGTGTCGGACTTCTAGGTCCTCAGATGTCTGGCTCCCCTCCCCTCCCCTTGCTTCTCCAGCACTCCTCTTCAGTGTGGTCCCTTCCTGTCTCTGCTCTTCCTTCTGTTCTTCACCTTCCTGTACTCCAGATCCTACACTCCAGTGTAGTGTTTCCACCCAGAAATCTTCCCTGGGCCTCTCTCTAGACTTAACCTCACAGCACCTGGAGGTTACGATGTCACACTTGCTACACACCTGCTGTGTCTGTCCCTCAGTTAGATTTGTGTCCTGGTATATGAGACATCACCCATTAATGTGTTTCTCCAGCAACATGTAAGCTCCCTCAGTCAGGAAACTCGATGTTCATGCTCTGTACTGTCACTGCATTTCTTTCGCTTCTCAGCCCAAGGTCAGCACTCAATAACAATTTATTTATCGCGGGAAAAGACAAATTTCATTTGCTTCTCTCAGTAACAATGAGACTGATGAAAAGAAATAGAGTAATAAAGCAACCAACATTGATTGGCTATTTAATTAATTTTATTTTTACATTAATTTTGCTTCATGAGTAACACAATTATCTTTCTTCAATAATTCCATTACTTCATTAGTTTTGTAACCCAGGTTTTCCATGGCTAAATGCTCCTTGGAGACATTTAGAGAAATCTTAGACTAATGCTCAAATCCCCTGTTGCTCATGACCATACTCATAAGTGAAATAAATCAGGCCCAAGTGTGTAAACATCGTATGGTCTCACTAGTGCAGGAAACTGAATAAGTAAATAAGATCCAAGATGTATAATAGATATCATGATTTGGGACGAAACCACTGAAAAAGATAAACTGTGTTGAGGGAAAGACAAAAGGAAGAAAAGGAAAATGAAAAACAAGAATATACACACCCAAGATAGTTAAGATTGCCATACCGCTAGTTTCTCTTATTTAAGAGAAAGGTTTGTGCTAAAATTGTTTGGACAAGGGATCATGCCTGTATCTTGTGCTCTAACTACTACAGAGACAATGTGCACTGTGTTCCTTATGTAACTCTCCTATTAACCTGTTTTAAAGCTATTTTATTGCTCTTTTTACTTTTGTTTCTTTTAAAATAAACAATGTATTTGTAGATTAGAGGTATGGAACTTTGTATTTCTCTTTGTGCCCACCAATGTGATACATTTTGATGATTTATTACTTTAGCAAAATAGGATGGTTAGGTAGCTCAGTAGAATAAATGCCTGCATGACAAGTACAGCGTCCTGAGTTTGATCCGCAGTACTGCAAACAATATATATATGTATATAATATAATCAATATATTATATAACAAATAAATGATATATATTATATTTTATACAACATACATTATATTATATAATACACATTATATAATATATGTTATATAATATAGTATATAATACATAATATAATACACATCATACATTATATAATGTATTATAATATATACACCATATAATGTATATTATATAATATTATACATTATATAATATATATTACGTATTACATAATATACATCATAGAATATGGTGATATATTATATAATAATATTTTATATCATATATTATTGTATATAATATAAATTATATATGTATATAT